>JAAGKR010004528.1:13560-36937 GCA_011419295.1 Clarias macrocephalus | reverse complement strand
TCCGTTCCAACCACTCAGCGTTCAGTATCAACAGTATATTGTACTAATCACTGCCCTGATCATCTGTCATCACCTGCACCTGTTTCTCTGAACTATTTCTCAAGACTACAATTATATATATATATATATATATATATATATATATATAAAATATATATATATTATATATATATATAATATATTATATATATATATATTATATATATATATATATTATATATATATATATTATATATATATATTATATATATATATATTATATATATATATTATATATATATATATAAATTCATATATGAATTATATAAATATTACATTTAAATATAAATTGTATAAGATTACAATTATATAGATATATAAATATTAAATAAACTTATATTACTGTAAATTTTCTCGACATTGTGATTAATCTTTTTCTTGAAATCAGACACGATGAAGCAAGTTGCAAAATCCTCTTTCATTTCCAGATGTAAAAAATTTGACATTTTTCAGTAATATTTGAAAACGGCAACTACCAAATCTCGATATAGATATACAGTAGGTCTAATTACAGAAACGCTGGTTAATTTCGGCTGAGGTTAAACAGACACTCGGAATAAATACTGAAATGAAATAATAACTTTTTTTAGTTTTATATCTGTGCCTCCAATATGATTCGTTCAGTGTTAAAGAAACAGTTGTAAAAGTTTGACTTCTGCTTCCAGACAGAATCAGTGAGGCTGTTCCAAAAAGAAAAGAAAAAAATAAAATAAAATAAAGAAACAAGAGCTGGCGTTCATTTTCTGAGACAGCCTGAAACATATTACTTTCAAGACCACAGATGTTATTTCTATTAGGCTAATGCATCAGTGGAAGCATTCTCAATTATTCAAAAACTTTCAACAACTGAGAACTGCAACGAGGAAAGACTCTGCAACAGTCAGTGCAACATCTTCACCAGCGTTTTCCTTTTTCACCAGCGATCTCTTAGTTAAAGGCGGGGTTGTCAGTAAAGCTGCTTTAAGCATCGTTAGCGGTGGTGTTAAATATCCTGGTATTAATCATGCATTTAAAACCCGTCTCAAACATCGTCAACATCAACATCATCGATGACAACAAACAAAAGGAAATGAAGTGATCCAGTGCTACTGTACGGTATAATTGTTCTCTCTTTCTGTCTTTAAAAAGAAATAACTTCCACTGTCAGTAATTATCACTTTGCTGTTAGAAGAGAAAAGGCAGCGGTGCGGGGGAAAGAAAAAAGTAACGAGTGTGGAAATGAACAGACAAAAATCGATCGACGTTTTGTTTACTTTGTGTCAGACACTTTTTAGCACCGATGCAGTACCATGTTTTGGCCGACATACAGTAGCGTATTTAGTGCATAGCACAAGAAGAGGAAATGCAGCTTTGGCCTCAATTTCGTAGAATTGCGGCAGGACGCGAAAAAAAAAGCGACCGCTATGTGATTAGCGCTCACTAGGAAGACGAACAGCTGTCATTTACTTCTAGCAAACAAATCGCCAGCAGGCAGGATTTACCGCCTTCGTGCATCAAGCGTGCATCCAGGCAGTATTTGGCTCCGTTCAGTTCCAAAGTAATCAGTGTATGAAATCCATTATGGCAAGCCAGAGTTTATTGCTGAAATGCAAATTTTTCGATAATTAAATTGTCAGAGAATGATTTGATGTTAAGAATTGAAAAATTAAAAGAGGTAAAATAAACTCTTAAACACTGTGTTGCTGAGCCCCAGAGATCAGCCTGGCAGGCCTGGGAAAGCTGTTTGATTTGGCAGGGGTTTCTGGACCCCGACGTCGGTGAGCGCTAGTGGTGATGTTAGACAGGAGGCTAAAAGCTAATGTCTGGGAATTTTTTTTTTTACAATGGAACTAGTAAGGTTGAACAGTTGGTTATAATACAGGGTCACAACAATGAAGTGATAATAACGATATGGGGCAAAGTATCACACACGGACTCGAAGGCAGACAACGACTGTAACGTGTGTAATACAAAGTGTTCTGTTCATGACAGGTCCTCTGATTACAAAACCATTTAAAACCATATAACAGTAAATCTGCAGTTCTGTCATTTGTGCAATTTATGACAATTCTTTTTTGGAGAAAATATTAATCAAATATTATAAAGCAAGTAACTAAGACATCTTGTTCGAATTCAACACACAATACAATTCATTACATACAGGAGAATGCCCAGACTGGTTTATACTGATAGAAAGGCAACAATAACTCGTCTCATTACAACCAAGGTATCCTCAGTGAATAGAATCTTCGAACACACAATACATGCCGTACCCTGGAGCAGATGCGCTACAGCAGCAGAAGACCTCACCTGGTGCCGCTGCTGTCAGCTAAAAGCAGGAAACTGAGGCTACACTTCAGGAAAAACATCGGAAAAACATCGCCTGGTCTGACGAGTCTCAATTTGTTCGGTAACATCGAGATGGTAGGATCAGAACTTGTCCTAAACAACATTAAAGCATGGATCCAACCTACCTTGTAAAGGTTCATGCTGCTACTGGTGGTGGTACAGTAAGCATCTGAGTATTGTGGCTGACCATGTCCATGCCATGTGAGCACATGATAGCACCAAATAACACCAGATCTTTATCCAATAGAACACTTTTGGGATGTGCTGAAATGGGAGATTCACATCATGGATGTGCACCCGACACATCTGTAGTAACTGTGTCATGCTATCATTGCAAAATATGGACCAAAACCTGTAATGAATATTTCTAGCACCTTGTTGAATCTATGCCACGAAGAACAAAGGAAGTTCTGAAGCCAAAAGGGGTCCAATCCAGTACCGACAATGTGTACCTAATGAAATGAGTGTAGCCAAGGTGTGGAATGAATCTACAGTCTGTGCTAAAAAGAAATCATCTCCAGCCACAAATCTTCATCCCCTTCTGTATTTTTCACACAACGGCTGGTGGTGCTGGTGCGCTTAATTGCATAAACAATTATAAGAATACAAAAATCCTGACAATATCACTGACTTGCTGTACATCCACATGTCTTTATTTTGCATAATGCAAAATGAACCAATGACTGCATCGTCTTGGTCCACGTCCCAAACCACACACACAAGCGCAGAACTGTAAATAGTCCTTCAGCACACTAATGGTCTCGTTAATATCTAGACATACTATTTAGTGTGTAGCATGTGGTTTGGGATGCAGCCATGAATACAATCCTTTGTAGTGACCTGTGTCAGATTAATCCGTGTAGTGAAAGGTTCTAGCATGAACTGTTTCATGGAATATTCTTGCAATACCGTATTTCCATTATAGACGACTTCAGATTTCCTTCTACTGCTCTACAAATTTGCCAAATGATGTTTTAGCATTCTGTTATCTACAATCAGCAGTGGCATGGCGGTTTAGTGCATAATGTTTCCGCCTCACTCCACACTCCAAGGTCCCAGGTTCAAGCCTGAGAACATTCCACATGTCCTCTTTGTGTGTGTGTGGGTTCACTGGCGGTTCTTCAAATTTTCTTCCCACCTCCCAAAATCATGCTGGTAGGTGGATTAGTGACTCAAACTGCCCCTAGGTGTGAATGTGTGTGTGTGTGTGTATGTGTGTGCATACTGTACCATCCAGTATGTAGTCCTATGTTCAAGGTACTGGCTCTGGATCCACCGTGACCCAGACCAGGATAAGGCAGTTACTGAAGATGAATGAAAGAATGTTCTCATCTACCAGCACTTGCCAGCTGGCAAAGATGGTCTGCCAGCTTGACTAGCTTGGCCTGAATTTTGGCAGCCGGTAGCTTGCCGGACGAGGCTGGATTTTTAGCATGGTACACAGCCTTGCCGCTGACATTCCCACCTGGTAGAAAAAAATTTAATAAAATAATCATTAAAAAAAAGGAATGAGATCCTAATGCTTGACCCCAAGATACTGTAGTTAAATTAAAGCCAAGTGCGAAAATCATGCGCTTACCATTAGACATCTTCCAAAAAAAAAAAAAACACTGTTTGGATGAAGTAAAAAATGATTTGTTATGATATGCTTGACTATGTACAGTATTAAAGTAGACCGGTACGGTCTAGTACGGTATCACTAAAAGATAACATGAGCTACAAATCCATCTAACTTCTAACGAAAGCTCAAATTCCTCTGTAACCCCTGAACCAAGTTCACTACTTGCGGAACAAGGTACTGTACAACCAACACAGTGCACTAGCTTTCCGTTTTATGCTAATTGGGATTTAACCCCAGAACAGTCTGAACTAGTTGTCTGAGGTCCATTCTAAAGTGGAATAAGTGGAATAATAAATATTACCGATTTCCTACAACTCTACAGTATAATCATGTTTTTGCATTTAAAAACAATCAAAACCTTTAGAAAAGATATGCAAATTAAGGGAAAAAATATAAAATACATTTACATTAAACTACAATTAACCTTAATTTATGATTCCTCTTGGCAGTGGCTGATTTAAAAACCAAACTGAAAGTGGCTCGGTTTTACATTTACATTTGGACATTTGGCAGACGCCCTTATCCAGAGCGACTTACATTTTCTATCTCATTATATATCTGAGCAGTTGAGGGTTAAAGGCCGTGCTCAAGGGCCCAACAATGGTAACTTGGTGGTCGTGAGGTTTGAACCTGAGACCTTCTAAACTGTAATCCAATGCCACAAAAAAAAATAAAAATAAAAAAAAATGCAAGTTCACTTTGCTTGGCTGTCTACTGATGTCCCGGACATACAGTATGTGCAACTTCGCCGGGATTTGGTCGCACGTCGAATCAAATTTCTTGCACAATTTCAGTTCTTGAGGCAAAAAATCATCAGGTGGTGTGTTTGTATGCTGAGGTACTGCTGTATACGTACAGTTTTTGGGTATATTGTCATTGCAAGGACATTTGGGCAAGGAAGTAATCATTTCGTTCACTCTCACTTAAAAAAAAAAAAAAAAAGATTGTTGTGAGTAGTGAGGGCGGCATTGTGGTCTTGCACCTCCAGGTTTAAGGATTCAAATCCCACCTCAGGGTCCGAGTGCATGGAGTTTGCATGTTCTCCCCTTGCAAAGACATGCAGATTAGGCTAATTGCCATTCCCAAATTGCCTGTAGTGTGTGAATGAGTGTGTAGACTGTATGTGTGTTTTCCCTGCCATAGATTAGCACCGCATACAGAGTGTACCGTGCCTCTAATAATAATTAATCTAATAATAATTCAACTGTGTGTGCGTCTTAAATCGACTGTCTGGACAGAATTTAATGAAAGTTTTGCAGTATTTAGGCATCTGCTTGACGTTTAACCTGCACCATGAGTAAAATCAAAATTTTGAGTAAAAGTGATGTTATGAACAGTTATCTACCTGACTTAATAAGCTACTAATAAGCTACTTGCTCAATGTAAACAAACAACTTCACCAATAGATATTAATTAGAAAATGAATCTTTTAGTTTTAGCTATAATATTTAGTTTATTTTCTGAACTGAAATAACAGCGCTGAAGTGGTACAAGTTAATTCAATGCACCGGAGTTGTTTAAGACAAAACTTTATCTTTATCCGATCTACTTTTTTATTTCTCTCCTGTGATTCACTCGAACACTCCCTGGACTGTATTTGGCGTAAACAAGGAGTAAGATACTCAATCTTTCCAAAAACAACTTGATTTATTTGTATTAATAATTTAGGCACAGTTCTGAAAGACACACAGACATGTACGTGGCCTAAAACCTGAGGTAATATTAATAATAATAATAATAATAATAATAATAATCTCACGGATGTCACTGATTGATTAAAGCTAATCAGCTTATTGTTAGCATTAAGCTTTTAACTCGTTAACTGTCAGCGTTAACGTGTGCTAAGAATGAAGCGGTTTAGACGATGAGCGCGTGAGTGAGTGAGTGAGTTTGCGCTCCACATGTTAAGCATCGGCTCTCGTCTAGAGGCTGCGCGGCCTCTTTGGCGTTCCATACCGCAGTTCCCATGTGCGCGCTTCAGTAGGAGGGGTGTCGCGGTGATGCTGAGTTCAACATCATCCCTCCGTTCCTCCACCTGCAGTCGGGGCGCGAGACGAGCCAGCACGCGCTTCTCTCTCTCTCTCTCTCTCTCTGATCTTAACGGAGGAATTACCGGCGATCAGAGAGGAGCTGCTTGAGTCGGGGCCGAAAATGAGAGTCTGCTTCGTTCTTCCTCTGGCGTGCGCTTTAGTCCTGAAAAGCTCCCCGGTAAGACACTCGGACATCACTGAAGTTCACGTGCGCTCCAGGAAAGCATCACGGACTTACTGTAGATTTATTCCTATTCACTTATTATTTTTTCTTTTTTCTTTTTTTTTGTTATTATTGTTATTAGTTTAGCGTGCTTTTGTATTTATTTATTTAAACGATGCTGCTTATACGTGCGCGTGTGTGTATAAATAAATGAACTAGTTTCTTAAGACTGTTAAAGGTTTATCTGTTTACCGAATCCTATTTAAAAATAAAAGCATAAAACCTGCGCGAGTGTGCGCGTGTGAGTGCGCGCCCGCGGACGGCCGCGCGCGCGCGCTGTGCATGTGTGTGTATATATATATATATATGTATATATATATATGTATATGTATGTGTGTGGCGGAGCTGCAGTCCAATGATGCGATGCTCCTGCACTTTTTTCGCCCCTCTTCATATCCCCAGTGCAGAGGATGCGGCGCGCTGTCTGCATGCTCTGCGAGCTCCCCCAGTGCCGTGCAGGAATAGGGAAGAAATAAAACACTGCATTTGATTCTTAATGCACATATGTATGTATGTATGTATGTATGTATGTATGTATGTATGTATGTGTGCATGCAGCCATCCCTCCTAATTGTAGGATTATATATAATTGTGGTACCAGGGCTTGATTTGCATCACATACAAAATGCAAGCTCTGCACGAGATCCCTTATTCAGCACTGTTTAAATCATGTGTAATGCATTTAAAATGATGATGCCGATCATAACTTGCGTGCTGACGAAGCCATTCGGAAAGCCGCAGCACCCAGAAGTATGTTCAGATGCATGGTGGGTGGCAGTCACGGCCACCGGCTCTTTTATTCCCTTTATTCCGTGAGATCGTAAAAGAAAAGGACCGAGAGATTTGCAGCTTGACTGATCAGACCGATCCGATCAAGCGATTTTATTATAATTAAAAAAAAAAATTTTTTTTTAAAGATAGCCATGGTTTGTTTATGTGTTCACTAATCTGCATCAAAAAGACATACTGTCTTGAGTTGTCTATTCAAGTGCACGTGTAGGCATACACACCCACACACCCTGTCCTGAAATGACTGTGTGTGCCTCAGACACAAAAGGTACCCGTACGTTTCCTGGTCACTAATCATGATTTATTGAAAATCTAATTAACGTAAGGTTGCACACATCTACAGTATAGTCCGGTTGTAGATTGATTCTTGTTAAAGGTTTCCTCCATCGTGCAGTTGCCTCCCCTTTTTTTTCTGAATTTCAATTTCACCAGACGTGCCGATTTACTTTGCTCGGTTCCAAGCTTGTCAGCGTTGATCGGCGTACACAAAGAAACATCTGTTAATGTTCCCGAAGAGGGATTTGCACCAGCGGCTCGGTACGCGATCGTGGCTCCGTGCCACGAGTGCATTCCGTTTTCAACCCGCCGGCCTCTGGTTGCTCTGCTTACGCATGCATTGTTGCTCAATGTTGGCAGAGACTGCAGTGAAGGCTTCCTCTTTAGGGGTCCCTGTAGGTTCTCAAGAGTTTTATAGCAGACACGGGTAATAATGCTGACATGCCTTTATCTCGGTGGAAGCCGAGCCTTTGTAGGCATGTGATTTAACAGGTCGGTGATCGGGAATCGCTTCCCGGACCTTTACCTGTGTCATGCACTAATCTGTCATTCTATAAATCAAAGCAAAAATGCCAATGCGATTAAATTTGTTCGATTTTTTTGTTACAAGATTAATGGAATGTAACATTTCTGATATGAAAATCAAGTCAGAAATTTTTGAAGTACCTTCAAACGCTCTATAAGGATAAGCTGGGTGCATAGAGCTGTGTCCTTGTTAATTACAACTCACTCTTACATGACGGTCTTATAGACTATGAATGGAAAGTCAGACATCGCATAGATAAAAGGAAAAGCCAACCGTGGTTCGCATTAAATCTATTCATATTTTAATATGTTTATGAGTACAGTGAATACCGTGCTTGTCATTCACTGGTTGGTGCGCTCCGTCCTGCTTTTTGTTACTGCTGTCAGTTTGTCACATGGTGAAATTGCTAGCATTTAATTAGAAGAAAAGATCGATAAGGACGAACACCCAGGTTTTGCTGGTGGTTCTTAAAAGACGAAAGAGCAATGGGTTCTTTTTTTTAGACTGTGAATCATATTAACAAGAAATCCAACATAGAAGAAGTCGAGAGCCTGAATGTCAGCTCGACTGGGTAGAGAATTACAAGGTGGCAGGGTGTACGGAAAAGGACAGCGCAAAATACTAAAGCGCCGCTGCATCGAGATTAACCGGAAGCAAATTTCCAATTTCCAGTGAAAAGTTAGGGATAGGGGGAAAAAATTGGTTCGGTGATGTATCGTGATTCTTTTGTTCGGCGAATCATGTGTCATCGTCGGATTGATTTTTTGAAAACGATTCTTTCATTCATTTTGTTTAATTTTGAGGTGATGCAGTTCCTTTAAAATCCTACAGGGGGTGCTGTCTAATCTAGACACACTCTGGCAAGCAGCACTGCATCCTGTGTCGTAGGAACAAATTATTGGCAAAGTTTGTTTAAAATCGTATATATATAAAATCGTGATACTCACCTAATCGCAATACAAATCGAATCGGCATCGAGGTATCATGATCATATGATCGTATCGGGCGGCCCATGGGGAGCAGTGAGTGTAGTATGAGACACGAGTAACATGTACGGTGTTGTGCATCTATATATAAATCTTGAGCCACACCTCATTTCTTCATATCGTGCTCACAAAGAGAGAGACTTTCTCGTATTTTCAATGCAGTATTGAGTAGTAGCTCTCCTGATGGACTTTTTTTTTTTTGTCTCTCGTTTTCAGTCCTGTCCCTGTATCGTTTTTTTTGTTTCTTAAGCCACACATTAACGAATGAATCGTTTAAGCATAAAAAAATAAAAAAAAATCATCTAACTTTAGGCATGAACCAGTGAGAACCAGGTGCAGATGATGTCAGATGATCAGGCTGGTGATTAGTACATTGCTGATGCTGAATGCCGAGTGGGTGGAACGGACGAGAGGGGAAATGAGGTCGCCGCTGAGGCTGTTACATAAACGAGCCGTGTTTAAATTGTGTCTTTAGGCTCTCGTTAATTGTAAATATATGCAAGCTTTTCAGCGTGGATTTTTGCTTTGCTCTTATCTCTCCTCAGGGGAGTGCTGAGGGTTTGATCCTGGATCGATGCAGACCCGGATTCTCCCAGAACTTCTACACCGTCTTTATCCCACGGGAGCAGCTGCAGGGCCAGAGCATTGTGAAAGGTAAGAGCCTGCAGTGTGTTTAATGAGTCAGGCGTTCTCGTGTGGGTGTTCTTTGGTGTTGCCCACAGAGCTTTCTGCAACAGGTCTGTTGTCTTCACACATGGATGCCTTTTCTCTTTCTGCTCTTCTCTCTCTCTCTCTCTCTCTCGCTCACTCTCTCTGCCTGCCTTGCACTGGCATCCACTTAAAGCTATTGTGAAATCATTCACTCTGAGCACACTGCATAATGTGCATATGTTGTTCATAAACAGAGCCATTTTTCTGGCAGGTCTGACAAAAACCCTCAGCTGATGATTCCACATCTCGCATACCAAACGCGCACATTCATTTTGCGGCAGACGCAAAATCGTTCGGGTTGATATGCAGGATTTTTTTTGTTGTTGTTGTTTGTTTGTTTGCTTTCTGCGTCGTTATCGACTACGGTAGGCCGTGCTCCTATGAAGCAGCCGAGAAAGTCTCGGCTTTTGTACCGTTTACAATTAACACAGTTATAATTCTGTTTTTATTACATTATCGCACCAAATGAGGCGCTGTAAAAAATATAATCCACATTAAATGAGCAGTCGAGCAGCGAGCGTGGCTGTCTATAGTCAGGAAAATTAAATCTTCTGTTCATCTCCTGCTGTGTATATTTGTTAGCGAATCCCCCCCTCCTTCACTCCCCTCTCCTTCATCCGTCGTGTCGCGAGCGCAATACAGTAGCTCCCCCATTCTGCCGCCTTTTCACCAAGTCTAAATAGAGAATTAATGAACATAAATATTCAGCACACAGCAAAAGCTTCAGTAATTTCAGCTCTGCCGAACGTTTGCTCATTTATCAAACTGGATACGGATTAATTCCCTAGTAAATCACTGACTGGGGGTATTTACACAAGGAATGGGGTAGTTATTGGGCTAGAGATTCCAGAAAGTTTGTATTCCCCAAGAGCCGCTGAGTTTAACTATATTTAACTATTAATTGTACCACTTCGTGATCTAACGTGTTTATCTGGGCAAAGACCAAACAATTGGAAAAAATATCTCATTCATATTTATTTATTTATTTATTTATTTATTTAATGCTTTATCAAAAGCATTAAAAAATAAAAATATGCTTAAATCATTGACAGATTCTACATAAATTCCTTATATGTATGTTACCTCTTAATAATAATAAACTGCAGCCGTTTGCGTTTAAATAATCGCACGGGTCCGTATCGCTATTTCGATTTCTTTGTGCGACCGTTTGTGCAAGCTAGAATTTTATGAAATGCGGTGCTTGTTTTTTCCGTTAGCGAATCTAAAACAGCGTCCATAAGTTACATCAGATGTGACCAGTTATTAAACCCAGACAAAAGAACCCGGAGGCGGAGCTAAAGTGAGTCCTCGGAAGCGGCGCGGCAGCACAGCTACATTGCTGGACCGCGTAAGACGTGCCGTGCGTAGGAGGCGCTCTTTCACCATTTATTGCTTTTTTTTTTTCACCCTGTGACATCCGAGGTTTAGTTGAGTTCGGTTTAGTTTGGTTCTGAAACCTGCTGGAAGGTTTGGATTGGTTTGCCTTACAGAAATATTTGTGCACAATTTTACTGAAAAGCCCAAATAAGGCACAGTATAGTGTATTCATTTGGAGTTGGGCCAGTGGTGGCTCAGGCGGCAAAGGATCTACAGTAGGTTGTTGAACTGAGGACCCAGGTTCGAGCTCTGGTGTTGGTGGGTTGCCACACCCCAGGGTTCCTGGTCCCCAGGCCAGTTAGAAATTGGGAGGGTTATGTCCGGAATGGCATCCAGCGTGGACCAGTAGTCCGCTGTGGAGTTTATTTTTCCTTGGTGTTGGCCACCATTTTCACTTCATAGTGTACTGGATAGGTTTACTTTGAACTTGATCCCTTGAACTTTGGTAATGCATGTTTATAATTATTTGCAGATTGGTTCATGTATTAATATTGTGTTATTTTTAATAAACCAGTGATTGCGAAGACTGACATTAAAAACTCAATTATTATTATTATTATTATTATTATTATTATTATTAATTATTATTATTATTGTTCTTGTTAAAAGTCCAGCTTTTAATTGTTGAAAAAAAATGTAGGTAGTTATGTTTGTTTGTTTTTTTACTTATTCATGAATAGTTGATTAATCTGCTGATTATTTTCCTGATTAATCTATCACTTTTTTTTTGCCTGTTTAGTTTTCCTTATACCTTGACAAGCGATAATAACCATAACTTTGACCTCCATTAATTGTTTAACCTTTTATTCAAGCATTTTAGCATTAAAATACTTACTGTACAATGAATAGCATAAAAATGGGAATCTCCATATGCAAGTATTTAACCGCAAAAGGCTGCAATTTATTACAGGTAATATGTTGCATATTCATGAATTTATGTCCAGTTTTTCTCATATTTCAAATGTTTTTAAATACTTTTGAGGTGATGATCATATTATAATCCGTCTTTATGAGATTAGATTAGATTAGAGATTAGAAAGTTTGTTCTATTATTTGATGCAAGCCTACAGATATGTTTGAATACAATATGGTGAATTTAATATTTAGATATCGCAGTTTAAATCATTCAAAAAGTCTCAAAATAATCGCCATGTTGCACGATGCTTCACACAAATCAACGTGGTTATGTCAAGAAGCTCAAGCCAGTCATAGCGTGAAGTGTTGCTTATAATGGACAATGGTTTTAGTTTGTAAACCCAAGGTATCTGATTTATCTCTGCTGTAGTTTAATACTTTGGATGTTATTGGAAATGTATTGTGTATCTTTAGCCTCCCAGACC
The DNA here is from genome assembly GCA_011419295.1 of Clarias macrocephalus. NCBI lineage: Eukaryota > Metazoa > Chordata > Actinopteri > Siluriformes > Clariidae > Clarias > Clarias macrocephalus. The sequence goes on along the minus strand of JAAGKR010004528.1, from coordinate 24,691 downwards.
TGGGGCGATCAGCGGTGGAAGCAGTTGTTCGGAATCTGTTTCACAGCCATGAGATGGTATTCCTGGCAACTGTCTGGTGACGTCTGCTCGCGTTGATGCGTTGCGATGACCCTCTCTCCGCTGGCATCGTCTAAACAGGGTCACGATAGTGTGAAGACAAAATGCACAGACATGAGAATGTTTGATAAAGAGACATGTCAGTTGGACATAATCACATGCTAAAATTGTGGGGACCCTGAAGAGGACGTCGCTTTGCACCTCCAGGGCCCAGGTTCGATTCCATGTTTGCATGTTCTCTTCGTGCTTGGTGGGTTTTCTCCATGTACTCCTGTTTCCTCCACCAGTCCGAAGGTCTTACAGTTTAGGATAACTGGTGTTGCCGAATTGTGTAATAATAGTGTGTGAATGATTGATGATGAGCGAGTGAGTGAAAACTCTTCCAAAACCTGTCCATCATCTTTATCATATCTTTGACTGAGCCATCGCGTCCTGCAATGTGAGGCGGGGTCATTTTGGAGGAAATGAACGGAAACGTTTCATGATCTGGGAAAAGTGCTCAGGATTAAGGATTAAGGATTGCTTCTGTTTAAAGTGATGGAGCAGGTGGAGCAGCACCGTGATAGCAAAATGCCTCCTTATGGTGCGTCCTTCGATGGTTCAGGTAGGAAGTACATTGAGGCACCTGCTACAGTAATCCAGTCCAAGCTGTTTTCAGGTACCAGGTTCAAAATTTCATCCGTCATTAAAAACAAACAAACAAACAAAAAAACAAACAAGAACTGAGTTCTGGTCAAAAGCTGCGTCGTCTTTAAGATTTCTGCAGAGATGATGAGAGTTCGTTCGCACTCCAGTAAATATTTTCCAGCCAAGGACAAATCTTCGCTTCTCCCTGAACCTCATTGGCGCCGCCATTGATTCCGGTTCAATAGTTTTGATGGAACGGATTCCAGACAGCAAATGAGAGGCATAAAGGTTTACGTGCTGTAGCCTTTGTGAATACAAAATAATCAATTATTTTGTTTACAATGGACCAGGATATTTCGACGGAGCCTTAATAGATGTCTTGAACAAGCGGTCATGATCTCAAATATTCTCTTTATTCAGAGAGCGAACGGGGCTTCGAACAGAGGTGTGGTGTCGGATATCGCCGCGCTGCGCTTTCAGAAAGATCCTCATGAATATTGTACAGCCGTTTAAGTCTCCAGTGTTGTAGACCGCAGGTTTTTGATTAAGGTGGAGGAGCTTGGGATATTTTTAGGGCGACCGGCGCTAATCGGGGAAGGAGGGGTCATCGCCGAGCTTGTGATGATGATAATGCAGCATAACCCAGAAGCGTCACAGGGGAGAGTAATGGGCCAGGTGGTGTGCGAGCGAGGAAACAGGCTGAAAACCTGTGCGCTTATTCTTCCCTGCCCTGCTTCTCGTTCCTTCTTTTAGGGTTTTTGTACAGGTAAAGGGCATAGGGGATACTGTATGTACACATGATTCTTTCTGTGTCATCTAATTGATCTAATATGCAATATTATTATTATTATTATTATTATTATTATTATTATCTAATTAGCCATCATACTGTGTGTGTGAAAGACAGGAATTGGACACGAGACCAGGCTGAGCCATGTGGACAGAATTGGAAATGATTCCTCATGATTCCTGTCAAGCTGTTGACCTTCGTTCGTGTGATTATACAGTATGTAGCAGGTTTGGATTCCCGCTCTAGATGACGAAGCGCGATGTCGCAAAAACGGTTCATTTTGCAAGAAATCAGACCTACAGTATGTATGTGAGTAGACAAGGGTATAATTCCGTCACAAAGCGAACGCCACGCTTTAATCAAATGTCCGGATAAACTCCATGCGCCGTAGTGAACATGTGGTAGTTTTCCCGAACTGCATATAGAGGACAGTAGTGTTTTCCCAGGTCACCACACATACAGTATGAACTTGATGCAACAAAAACATGCCCGAGCTATTTCGCTATAGCCTATTAAAATTCCCTATAACATCGTCTCGCGGTTCTTCTTCCCTCTTTTCAATAAGTCTGTAACCGCTGCCCTTTATTCTCTTGCTCTCTCTGCTGGTGCATATTGTCTGAGAAGCGTAAGTAATTCCGTGTTCATAAAGTGTGAACAAAAACGAAAACCTCAGTAACTTCATCATCACGAGTATGAACGTTATTAACTCGAGACTAATCATTGGACTTGATAACGCGAGAGATGGAAAATGAATGAAGTGCTGTACAACTACTCAGTTACTGTACCCAAGTATGTTTTTTTTTTTTTCGTTCATCTCTTCTTTACTTGAGTATTTTGCATATCCTTTCCATATGATGCTTTTTACCTAAATTTTTTCATTTTTTTGCCAAAAAACCTGTACTTTTACTTTCTACATCTTAAACAGAGATTAGTTACTTTTCAGATGCTGATCACAGGTCAATCTGAAAGCGATGATTGGTCAGGTTGGTTAGCGTGTCAAAGTGATTGACGGTTACCTGGGCAAAGACTCCCACCCGCTTGGACTCTGGGCTGCGGATTCCTCTGACTCCTCCATTTTTTTGGGGGGGGGATTTTGTGAAGCTGCTTTGGGACATGAGCATTGTTAAAAGCGCTATACAAATGAAATTGCAAAGCTCATTATCTCGCTTACTAGCTAACATGCTGAGCTAAAGAGTTCTTGCATGTTTGCTTTGTGTTTCATGCTAATAATTATACTTTTTGTTTTTGTTTTTTGTTACAGACTTAATTAATAATTATAACGTTTTCCTGTATCCTTATTGTATTCTGTAGGCTGGCGGTATGTCTATATGTAATGGCGTAGATTTCTTGCGTTATACAGGGGTCGCAACAGGTGTAGCAACTTGCTAGCTAAGATACCGGCAACAGCGCTATCCGCTAATTGCTAAATTAAAGTCAAACCTTGTTGCTGTCAGATTTGATCGCTGCTGGACTTGCACATTCATGTAATCAATTTCAGTTGGGTTTTAAAATACCATTTATCAGTAACTCGGTTGAAGAGACATCTAGAAAAAAAAATCTTTCTTTATCTATCTTTTCTGACTTCTTGTACTTTTGTACTTAAAGTAGGTTTTAGAGCATGTATTTAGTACTTGGGTGGCATGGTAGCTTGGTGGTTAGCACTGTCACCTTGTACCTCCAGATTTGATTTGTTCTTCCTTTGCTTGATGGGTTTCCTCCGGTTCTTCTGGTTTCCTCCTACAGTCCTGCAGATTAGACTAATTGGTGTTTCCAAAATGCGCGTAATGTGTGAATGTTGACCGAAGGTTGTAAAATAGGGATAAATACAGTACAGTGGTCACCATTGGCTTTTATCGTCCCTGGTTGGACTACAGAGGTTCCTGGATGGAGGGATGGATGGATTAAGTACTTCAGTTTGAGTAAAAGTATTTGAAGAGTTACTTCTACTTGTAATGATGTATATTCGTAGACAAGTATTTTTGCTTTTAGTATTGAACTTGTGTATATCTTCCAACTCTGGGTAACGCCAGCGGCAGGCAGATTAGATTAGTTTTGCTTCTTTAATCCACTCAGAAACATTCAGCTTCCTGGTAGCCCACCTGCTATCTTCACCGTGACAGTTCTACCCGTAATGCATTGCATCTTAAACCAGGCACATTCTGATCAACGATGCGTGGGCATCTTCCGATTTCCGAGCCCCAGCTGAGAAGTGATAAGTCATGAAAAAAAAAGAAAAAAAGGTATCCCTGTGACTGCACAGTGGTGCGTAAAGCTTCACCTTGTACGGCGCGCCGGATCATACCCCTCGGAGTTTAAAAGCGAGCGAGAGAGAGGAGGAGGAAGAGATACACCGATAGTCACTTTAGGACAAATTGATTTTGAGCAGCACTTCCTCCTCCTGGAGAGGAGCTCTTAAAGGCAACTGTCAGAACACATTCAGGAGAACATCTGTGATGCATTTCACACCTTAACCTCTTGATAACTGCCGCAGCGGCGTCACTGGAAGTTCAATAGCCGTAGTTGTTAATTCGAAGCGAAGGCTGTTTACAACCTCGGGGCGACGGTTCATACGTAGGTTGCTAGGGTTGCCAAGGTAGAGATACATACGACCGTTCTAATAACCTAACGAAACCTTCTAAACATTGAAGCAGTTCATGAAAATAAATGTTCTGAATACGATGGAGGCGGCGCGGTGGTGTAGTGGTTAGCACTGTCGCCTTGCACCGCCAGGGTCCGGGTTCGATCCCCGGCCAGGCTCGATTCCCGTCTCTGTGTGCATGGAGTTTGCATGTTCTCCCCGTGCTTGGTGGGTTTCCTCCCACAGTCCAAAGACATGTAGGTTAGGCTAATTGGCTTTCCCAAATTGCCCGTAGTGAGTGTATGTGTGTGTGTCTGTGCCCTGCGATGGATTGGCACCCTGTCCAGGGTGTACCCTGCCATGTGCCCGAAGTCTCCTGGGATAGGCTCCAGGCCCCCCGTGACCCTGAATACAGGATTAAGCGGGTATAGATGATGAGTGAGTGAGAGTGAGTGAATACGATGGAAGGTGAGGGAGCACTTACTCCGTAAAAATCAGCCTCTCTCGGTCCTTGACATGAAGCAATTCAATAATAAGTGATTTGCTTAGAGTCACACAGATGTCTTTACTTTTTAAAGTATAAGAAATCCCACTTTTATTCATTCCAGCACAACTCAATCCAACGTAGCTAGAAAAATCTTGAAAAGAATGAGCCTAATCGCCTAAATGGACAATTAGCTTTTCCGGGCCATTATGTAGTCCATTAATCTTAATATTGAAATCAGGGAAACATAAACAGAGATATGTTTCATACGAAATGTTCTATGATGTTGTTTCTGAGTGAGGATTATGTAATTGTCCATACAACAATCATAAGCTGCTCTGCTGTCCAGTAAGTTCATCTTATATTATTGTACTGTACATAAAAGGTCGTGATTGTAAAACCTGTTAAATCTTCACTAATTGATTGGACGACTGTGGATTATAGTCAATGATGGGTCCTGTGCAGTGTAAGTTATCGATTATGAAAAAAAAAAAAAATATATATATATATATATATATATATATATATATATTTTTTTTTTTTTGCGCATTATTGCTGTGTAGCATAATTTACAATATGGTTGTGGTTGTGTATGGCTAACTAGGAAAGAAAAGAGCTCATTTCGGTTGTAAATACATGATAATACATTATCCCATTTCGCTCAGGAGCGTCACTGAACTTTGGAACGCGTTTTTGCACGGAATGAGGGTTGTGGATTTCGGCTCCGATTACTCGCTTTGCTTTGTACTCGTGTTCCGGGTCGGTGCGCAAGGCAGGGAAAATTTACGATGACAAAAACCTATGATAATGTACTTACATGCGCCTCAAGCGTAGAGTTATTAATCGATCATTGATTGGTTTATTCGAATGGATGATTCATTATGGGATTGTTAAAGACTGAAGAATATGAAGAAAATGACAGACCTTGAACCGAAGAACGTTTATTCATTTATTTATGTTTTATATTCAGACCCAAAGAAAGAGTTACACGCTCAATCCGAATAAAGTTGGTAAGAGGCTCGAACCTTTTTCGAATTTTATGATGCATCTTCACCATCAGGGCGAGTTTTCACGATTCAGAAGACATTCAGCGCTCCGTAAGAGAAGCACGCTGCCTCGGTGATGTCCGAGCTGTTTAAATGAAGACCTGATAACCTTCTGCAGCACGCCATGGATTTCAGTTTCATTGTCTGTGTCATATTTTTAATAGGAAGTCACAGGGGGCGGAAATCAATATTACATATGGGTGTGTTGTCTTTATTTTTGTATCTGTATCAAAAGAATGCTGAACGATGTGCCTGGAATCGCTCCTTGGTATCAGTGCGGGCTGGAACTGCTGCACTTGCAAGATTACTGGTTAGACTTTCTTCGAAGACCGATTCTCTGTGTTTTTCCTGAGGCGGGCCTTCTAAAGTAAAAAGCGCCAAGTACTGCGCCACCAAAGAGCATCGCATTCTTTCTGAGTAAGAGCCGAAACAAGATCCCACTTGAGAGGCACAAAACAGGAAGGCTGTAACTTTAGGCATTAATGCATTTGCAGAGATTTTGTCTTGTGATTATGTATGTGTTCCCGCAGCCCAGAACTGCTACTTCGACTTTATAGACTTCCTTAGAGTTTGCTGTGCTCTCCCTCGGCCCACTGTGCTGCTTACTTCAGAGTAAAGTCACATGGGTTCTTCCCAGAGAGCATCGCTTTCTTCCCTCTGTACAACAGTAGAAACAAGATCCCACTTGTGAGAAGAAACAACCGACGAGAAGGACCTTCTGTCCTCTCGCCCTCTCTTCTTGTCTTCTTTGTGTGTTTCCACCCCATCCTGCTGTACCCAGTGCCAGATAACAGCCTCATTATCCAGCACATCTCTGTGTCTAGCTGAGCCTCGCCTGGACCGGGCCCCTGGTCGGGCATTGCTCATTAGAATGACACTCCTGGCAGCTTGTTTTTTTTTTTTTTCTTTCTTTTTTTTTGCCCCAGCATGAGGAAACAACAGGGTTAGGAGTGTTTTTTTTTTTTTTACCTTAAGTAACTTTAGGCAACCCGTTGTTTTAGGGTTTGAGGTATAACTTGTGTAAATGCTAACCACTTGATTATCAAAGAATCGAGGTAATGCACCCTGACTGGGGAGTGTTCAGTGGACGATTGGCCATCCTGTGAAAATTGTATAAATCATGATTGCGGTTCTGCATGAATAAAAGAAACAGAAAAGTGAGGTTTGGTTATACGGTATGCGGCAAAATATTCAAGGCGCAAGGCGGCACGGTGGTGTTGTGGTTAGCACTGTCGCCGTGCACCTTCAGGGTCCGGGTTCGATTCCCGGCCAGGCTCGATTCCCGTCTCTGTGTGCATGGAGTTTGCATGTTCTCCCCGTGCTCGGTGGGTTTCCTCCGGGTACTCCGGTTTCCTCCCACAGTCCAAAGACATGCGGATTAGGCTAATTGGCCTTCCCAAATCGTGTGTGAGTGAGTGTATGTGTGTGTGCCCTGCGATGGAGTGACACCCTGTCCAGGGTGTACCCCGCCTCCTGCCCTAAGCCTCCTTGGATTGGCACCAGCCCCCCCCCATGACCCTGTATACAGGATAAAGCGGTATAGAAGATGGGTGAGTGAGTGAAACTAGCGCATCTCGGACGTGCATTTACATTACATACATTACATAACTCCAGACACACGTGTTCCCAGTAGTGAAAAGGAAGTCGTGTTGGGCTTTTGTTGTCAGAACTGGGTCTCTCGGCAGAGGAAAAAGGATTCATAGCTAGAGAGTGTTGTTTCCTCTCAGACAGAAGCGGTCGTGAATGGGGACCGAGTTTGAAAAAGGTGAAAGAACCTTGAAAGTCCTTCCCAAACCCCTGCCATTCCCAGGATCTTCCACCACCGTGGTAAACCAACATGCTAATAATGTGTGTTAGATTCTTTCAGAAGAAATAAACTCATAGAGAAGAACAACGTAATAACGTTTTTTCATGTTTTTTTTTTTCTTCCCAGCAACACTCAGAGCAAACTCGGGCAAATCCCAGTTCACAAATTGAGAAACGATGCACGAGGTGCCGACCTTATCTTGGTTGACCTTTAAACCACGACAAAGGCTTTATTTGTCCCAATATACGAGCGGCTTTCAAGTCAAACCAGGACTTGTTATGAAATTTCTCATGAATGAAGGCGATTGACATTTACAGAAGACATCAAGCACAGTACAGTGATGAGAGTCTTAGGCGCAGGAAAACATTTGAACGGTGAAAACGTTTTAAAGAAGGCCGTAGGTCCGTGATGTGGCTCGGATTCCACTGCAGTCGTTCTTGTGAACATTCAGCGTGCGATCGTTGAAAATCGATCGATAACTTGCCGCTGATTTGTGGAATAGACACATCTGTTTGTGGGAAGTTATTGCCACATCGGACATACTGTACAGTCCTGACCTCGCTCCATGTCATTTCCACATGTTTGGGTCATTGAAGGTGTTCCTGGGAGGCCAGCGTTTTCAGATGTGAAGCAGGTAGTCCGATCAGGTACTGAGAAACTACCTGGCTTCCCTGATGGTATCAAAGCTCGAGTGAAATGTGATAAGTAGATTAGTGGAGCAGGGGATTATATCAAGAAATACAACCTGTTTTTTTTTTATTTTTTTATTCTCATAAGTGTGCTCTGTTATTCTGCAAATCAAAAGTCCCGGTTTGACTTGAACGCCCTGGTACATTGCAGCATGGTGAAATGCTGCGTGTTTCTTTGCATGCTCCAGTTGTGTAGGAAGTTCCCCAGCACAGCGAGGGTCGAGAAAAACGATATTTTTCACTAACCCCGACGCCTAACAGTGCCATTGCTAGGTATTTGTCTCAGTCCATGCGGAGACGTGATAAAAACAACGCACACGTTGGTATTTATCAAATATAAATGTGAATGCTCCACCGCAACTGCTTGTCTCTGAGTTTTTCCTGATGATGTCTGAAAATCACTTATCGAGCCAGCGTAACTCTTCCAAACCAACTCGCCGATTCCCTTGATGGGTTCAAGATGGCTGTATATTCCGAAGAATACCCGAAAATAAACCTGTCACGCCCTGAGAAAGCCTAATAAAAACTAAGATTGACCTAATATTTTATATTGTGTAGCCGAGGCCATAAAAAAAAAAAAAAAAAAAAACCTATATTCATGATGAGCATTCGAGCGATGGAGAGCGCTGAGGTGTTCCTCACCCTGACAGTAGAAGTTCTGACACGGCCGCTTTTTCCATCTCGTCCTTCGTAGACAAGTTTGTTCCATCAAACCGCGACTCAGTTCTTTCCAAGAGATTTCCGAAGTCCTTGTTTTGGCTGTCAGTTAGGACGTGCTGTCGAGTCTTTGCTCGTGTTTGTTCTTCTCGCCAAGGACGTGCTCTTCCATTACATCTCAAGAAGAACAAATTTGAAAAGAACATCCTGTGAAAAAATGAGAATGAATATTTGATGAGGGTTTAATATCTGTGGTGCTTTTTTTTCTCCCCCCTTCTGATTATAGACGAACACTGATCACCGGCGTACTGTACGTTATAGCCAGTTTGCTCCTGTAGCCGAGATGCGTTAGATAAACATTTACTTTGTGTCGGATGAAAAAAAAAGAAAAAAGGATGTATTCAATTTCAAGTAAGTCTTTAATCCTGGTTTGGAGCCGATCGCAGGAACGGTGGCTTAGACCTGAACGTACCAGCGTCACTCAGCCTCTTCAAACATGAAAGTCAATTTTTTTTTCTTCCTTTTTTTTTTTTTTTTCTCCTTCCTCCGTGTTGATGTTGTGTTCATGAATTCATCCTGACAGTCTGCACCCATTTCCAGCCCCGAGGCTTAGTTTTAATTACACTTTCTTCCATAAACTTCGCTCTGCTTAAGCAGCAGATCCATCTGAAACAGCCATCGGGGTGAAGCAGGAGGTGCGAATGTTTTCCTACCGCTTGGATGGGAGGATGAAAAAGAGTTGGTGTGTTGTATTTATGTTGTAAAATGTTTCCTTGGTGGCTTTTTTTTTTATTTTTTATTTAAACCGTAACACTTACGTATGAATTCTCGAATCTGATTGGTTGGAAGGTTGCGGTCTATTTTCTTTAGCTATCCAATGATTGGCGCAAAAGTATGGAGGTCATTTGTAAAACAATGGCAATCAAGATGATAAGAATGATTGATTATATTATCAGTTTACAATCAGTATATGAAGTCTGTTATTCTTCTAAATCTGCTGGAGACAAAAAGATGTCTGCAGTCCTCTGGTATGACTTGCTCAGTCCATGCCTGCTTGATTGCTTCCTGAAGATCATTTACAGAAAATGACAAGCGTCCTCCACCGCTACTGCTTTCTTCACTATTGTCCAACAGTTCTCTGTTGGGTTTAGGTCAGAAGATGACCCAGGCCGTGGCTCCATTTGCTGAACAGTATTGTCCCTGTTTTTCAGTTCCTTTCAACGTTTCAGACAGATACACTAGAACTAATCAGTGACATCACCTGACATTGACTAAGTTTTAATAACATTAATGATGCGTAACATTAAATACGTTTATGTTCAGGGTAAAAAGATCCGGCGCCATGGAGGCGTAGTGTTTAGCACTGTCGCCTTGCACCTTCACGGTCAGGGTTCAGATCCAGCCTCAGGTCCTGGTGGGTTCCCTCCGGGTACTTCACACTAATTGGTGTTCCCAAAGTCCCTGTAGTGTGTGTGTAGTGGTGTTCCTCGTGATGGATTGGCACCCTATCCTGGGTGTACTCTTCCTTGTGCCCCAAGTCCTGGGATAGGCTCAAGGCCCTCCGTCACCCTGTACTTGATATATACAGTACAGACCAAAAGTTTGGACACCCCTTCTCATTCAAAGAGTTTTCTTGATTGTGTTCTTTATTGTGTTCTTTAGCCCAAACGCGTCTCTTCTGCTTGTTGCCTGTCCTTAGCAGTGGTTTCCTAGCAGATCTTCTACCATGAAGGCCTGATTCACACAGTCTCCTCTTAACAGTTGTTCTAGAGACGTGTCTGCTGCTAGAACTCTGTGTGGCATTGACCTGCTCTCTGATCTGAGCTGCTGTTAACCTGCGATTTCTGAGGCTGGTGACTCGGATGAACTTATCCTCCGCTCAGTAGTTAAGGCATTGGACTACGGTTCAATTAATCTGGGCTTGAGTGTTTGAAGAAACACACCGATCACTGGGAGAACATGAGACCTCCACACACACACACACACACACACACACACACACACACACACACACACACACACACACACACACACACACAGACCAGAAGTGAGAGCTGAACCCCCGTCTCCGGAGGTTTGAACCGGTTTCTCGTTAAACACTGACGAATGAAAGCTGTAAAGTCTTTAACTTCGATAGCAGGATCTGATCTGACATGACTTGTGGATGTTCAGCAGTATTAAAGGTATGAGTACAAGGGGATAAAAATGTACAAGGTGGAATGTAATGACTGATAAGTTCATTTGGTGACCCTCGGGAAACACCTTGGCGTGTCTAGTTATTGGACGATGATCTTCTTTGTGTGTGAGCGGTAATTCATTAATACTGTAGCTGTCCGTCATTATTAAAATCCTGCAGCGGCATTTTTACTAGATTCTTGTTTACTCGGCTTCACATC
>JAAGKR010004528.1:0-13093 GCA_011419295.1 Clarias macrocephalus | reverse complement strand
TAGAGACGTGTCTGCTGCTAGAACTCTGTGTGGCATTGACCTGCTCTCTGATCTGAGCTGCTGTTAACCTGCGATTTCTGAGGCTGGTGACTCGGATGAACTTATCCTCCGCTCAGTAGTTAAGGCATTGGACTACGGTTCACGAGGGTCCCAGGTTCAGATCACATGACCACTAAGTTGTCCCTGTTGGGCCCTGGAGCAAGGCCCTCAACCCTCAACTGCTCAGATGGATAATGAGATAAAAATGTAAGTCACTCTGGATAAGGGTGTCTGCCAAATGCTGTCATGTAAATGTACAGTAGGAATAGTGATATTACTGTATATCTTTGCGATTATCGTGTGTAGGGTTGCAGGGCTGCCTCAGTGGGATGGAGGGCACAAGCACACACACACATTCCTACACTACAGACTATTTGGAAACGGCAATTAATCTGGGCTTGAGTGTTTGAAGAAACACACCGATCACTGGGAGAACATGAGACCTCCACACACACACACACACACACACACACACACACACAGACCAGAAGTGAGAGCTGTACCCCCGTCTCCGGAGGTTTGAACCGGTTTCTCGTTAAACACTGACGAATGAAAGCTGTAAAGTCTTTAACTTCGATAGCAGGATCTGATCTGACATGACTTGTGGATGTTCAGCAGTATTAAAGGTATGAGTACAAGGGGATAAAAATGTACAAGGTGGAATGTAATGACTGATAAGTTCATTTGGTGACCCTCGGGAAACACCTTGGCGTGTCTAGTTATTGGACGATGATCTTCTTTGTGTGTGAGCGGTAATTCATTAATACTGTAGCTGTCCGTCATTATTAAAATCCTGCAGCGGCATTTTTACTAGATTCTTGTTTACTCGGCTTCACATCTACATCCGACGTCTATTTTTTTTTTTTAGCAGGGAGAAGGAAGTCCGTCCAGAGGTTGTGTTCGGATTACTTGACATTTACGCCCAGCGTTTCATAAGACACGCGGAGACGCTCAGACCCGCGACTTCATCTCTTCTACGGGTCAAAAGGGCAGGATTCGCCTCGGAGTTTGCCGCGCAAACCGTAACACTTGTGTTACCGCTCTGATTGAAGCTAGCAACAGGAAGGCCGGGCAGCGATCGATTATCCTAAATGGAGAAATTAAAGGATTACAAAGTCGGCTAGTAATCCATCTGCCAGTCACACGCCTCATTAGTGAGAGAGAGCGCGAGAGAGAGCGCGAGAGAGAGAGAGAGAGAGCTTTACATGGAGGATTGGCTTAGTTTTAATATCTTCCTCATGGACTAGTTTTCATCATCGTAGCACGAAGAGATTGACCGGATCTGCATACCATCATGTGCGTGTTTATCCCGACCCCGCGTCCCTGCGTGTGCTGTGCAGATGAATCGATTCGATGCACAACAAACCTGTGGCCGCGTTCTCAAAATAGATGTTTATTTGTTCTCCGGCAGGGAGAAATGTCAAATCCTCGGGAACTCTGTGGATCGTTCATGCGTTGTTTACATTTGATTCATGACCCGCATCTTTCATTTAGTTATTGATATTGGCTTTATGGGCTGACGCTGGGTGTTATTATTGTATAAAGCCTGTGTTATGGAGGCTTCTTTCCTTCCTGTGTTTTGTTGTGTTACTCTCTATATTTGGCTCTTTGTGAGTGTGTGTGTGTGTGTGTGTGTGTGTGTGTAAATACGTCTCCGCACCATGTCTGAGTGTTTTAGGTAAATGTCGGTGCTGGAAATATTATCCCATCTTCTTACAGTCTAGAAGGAGTCGCTATTACCGAAAACGTGTTAGTCTTCGCCGAGGTGAGTGCGGAGTGGAATTTTTGTAGCGCAATAAAAAGTAAATCATGGATTTAAGTGTCAGTGGTGGTATTTCTTTCTTTGCTCAAGGATATAAAAGATACAAAGTGCGAGATGAGGATTATCTGGCGTCTCGGTCAAAATGAGACCTCACTGCGGGATAGTTTATTCCTCCATCTTTTGAAATACGTTTTTTGGTGTAATATATATATAAAAAAACATATATATATATATATATATATATATATATATATATATATATAAGTAATAACAATAACTCGGGCGTGCACAACATGGCGCTGTCGATGGGATTATTGTACAAAGTACGTGCGATTAAAATGCTCCGTATCATCCAGGAGCCAAATTTGATCACTGTAATAGTCTGATTGATCCCTCTGCTCGTGCTTAACAAATTATATCATGTGTCACCCTGTAGACTTGAACCCATTAATTAAACAGTGTGCGCTGTGTAATAGGAATACTGAGATGCAGACATGTAAATATATGGCTAAAGAGAACCTAAAAGAAGGAGGAAAATGATAAGAGATTGGACAGTACATGGCTGAAGGTTGACCAGCTGAAGATGGACTGTTTAGTTCTGATTTTGTGTCCTCGAAGCTACAGCAGCAGAATAATCTAATCCGGACTGGACTCGTTGGGTTTCGGTGTAGTTGGGATGTGCATCTGTAGCCATAAAGGCTTTGCGCCGACACTGTTCTTAGACCTAGGTCTCAAGTCTTAAAATATTTATACGGAGGGGTGAGTCAAAAATTATCCACACTCTGGCCCGTAGAATTTATTTCGATTCGCTTTTAGAAAAGACAAAAACAAACCTTTTTGACATAATCTCTTTGCTTTCTTATCTATCTGTCTTTGAACAAGCTCTCGTATTCCAATGCACCGCCGTCCTCACTTCATCATCAGAAGTGATCCTCGTTGGATCCTCGTAGGGCTGCTCTCAGGCGACTAAACAGGTGAAAATCTGATGGAGCCAGATCAAGACTGTAGGAATATAAGCCTTAAAACTTCAAAACCGAGTTTTTTGCAGAGTGTCGACAGTGTGGACAGAAGTGTACGGATGTGCATGGTCATCCATGTGAGACGCTCTTCACTGTTGGTTGTTGAGCCTTTTTCCTGATAATGATAATTGATGCTTACAGTTTTCTGGGATTCTTAAGGGCCAATCCTTAAGAATCCCAGAAAACTGTAAGCAACAATTTTCCAGCTAACGGTTACGTTTTGAATTTTCTTTTGGTCGGTGATTGAGGATGTTCTGCCGTTTACTCTCAGGCTCATACTGATGAATCCATGCCTCGTCACCAGTAATGATTCTTTATAAGAAACTTTCACTTTCCTTAAAGTATCGGTCCACATTTTGCTTGCAGATATCGAGTTGTTTCAGCAGCAGGGACACCCTCAGACCACAAAAAACAAACAAACAAACAAACAAACAAAAAAAAAACGCACAGTGCATGCAACAGAAGTTTTAATAGAACTGGAGTGCGGATAATTTTTGACTCACCCTTGCATACAGTATTTTGTTTGCAATGACAGGATAAAATATATACAAAATATAAAATATATACCAGGTGGCCCGATCAAGAGATATTAGAGACCCAAGAAACGCAAGTCAAGTAAATTTATTGTCATTTAAACCATATACATACGTTGTACGTATACAGCTGGTGCAGTACAACAACGTTCCTCCGTGACTAATCTATCAATACAAGATGGAGTGAAGCTCATTCTTACTGTATGTACAGTATACAGGACAGGATTCTTCACTTAGATTCACTGAGTTCCTGCTGATTTTTCCAGCATTTATTTGTGGATCTACACTTTTGTGCCACCCTGCATGTGCCCTTTCTATCTCAGCTTTAGTCCTTGCCAGTTCCCTCCCACAGTCATGCGGTGGTGCTCTGGGCTCGAACACGTGCTTCCTCTGAGTCGTGCAATGAAGAACTGCCTTCTTTCACATACATAAGCACAGCTATGCCGATGATTGGTTTGCATCGCTGCGATTAACGTTGGAGAGCAATTATGCCGTTTCGAGTTTTGCCCACGCATGACATTGGTATTGTCGGGCTTGGACTGCAGTAGCGCAGTAGAAGGTAACTTTAAGCTGTTTTACATCTAGTACATTCCATAAGAGTAAACAAAAGTAAGGGTTCAGCATGTTCTGGCACATTGGTTATACCGCTATCTTACCTACCTTCGCGCGGTCTCCGTAAGTACGGATCATCTTGATTCACCACGAGTTTTGCCGCTTTGATTACGTTTTCATCTTTCCGCGCATGTTAAATTTTTTTGTCGGCCCTCGCGGATGCTTGCAAACCTTGCAGAACTTCGCGGAATGTCGGCGGGCAGTCGCGCCGGCTCACGGTGCCTAACACCGCATCTCACCGCGGGTCAAACCGCATAGGTGAGATAGGGGTATTAGCTTCTAATGCTACTCAATTAATGGCATAAAAATTAAAATAGCAATATGGACCTGGAATATAGTCTGGAATTTATTTTTGTAGAGGTTGTCAATAATTTTATTATTATTATTATTATTATTATTATTATTTGTTATTATTCGATTCCCGCCTCGGGGTCTGTGTGCATGTTCTCCCCATACTTGGTGGGTTTCCTTCAGGTACTCCTGTTTCCTCCAAAAGTCCAATGACATGCAGATTAGGCTAATCCCTGTAGAGTGCCAATGAGCGTGTGGATTGGCACCCCATCCTGGGTGTACTCCGCCTCGTGCCCTAAGTCATCGGCTCCAGGCCCCAAGCGAACCTGCAGACAGGATAAAGCGGTATGTGAGTGAGTCATCCTAGTACATATTGATCAGCCCTAGTAGCTACAGGCATTTCTTAATCTCTAATTGTTTCTTAAGTGATTTAGAAACATAATTAATAACAGCCATATTATGCAACCGAATTGTTCATGATCTTACAGAATAATAATAAAGTTCTATCTGTGTTCGGATTGCGTTCACAAATTTACCTTGAAATTGTCTAATAAACGCAGATCCGCACCTAGTTCCTATGTTTTGTACCATTTATATCGGTGTACACTGTTGTACGTTTGCATGTCTAAAGAAGAAGAGGGGAAATAGTCAAGAAAGGGAGAAACAATTTCAGGATTTTTTTTTTCTGTTCACTTTAGACACTTGCAGTTCTTTTGTCCAGACGAGATGCCTCTTGCATGCAAATGTTTAGTCATAGCTGCCTTTTTTCGTTGTTGTTGTTTTTTTTTTTCTGTAATCCTTCCAGCCCTGTGGTCTTTTGTGAATTAGTGAATTTTCTTTTGGACCTCAGTAGAAGGCCGCGCAGCCAACAAACTGTCGGGGTTTCGAACTCAAATAACACACGGCGCCACCCATCAGTTTGGCCGATATAATGGGGAAAACCCGAAGGAGGACTGAACTCCGACCTCTGAAGGCTACATTCATCTATTTGTACCGATGATATTCTCATCGTTTTTTTTTTTTTAAGGTGTTTTTTTACAAGTGTACAATTTCTGCTCGCTATTAATATGTTTATTTATTTCGAAATCATGAATGCAAAAACGTGTTTAGGTGAGCAGCTGGATTTGAATATAAATGAAGCGCGACGCTGTGTGTGGGTAGATGATAAACGTTCGGATGGCCTGCATTGCACAAATCATTGTGTGTACACTGACATGAAGCCAGAGAGCTCTGAAGGCTTTGCATTCACACTTATCTGGCCGCACAATCAAATCCACGAGCTTCCCTTGATGCCTGCGTGTAGCACATAACGCTACCTGTGGTGTGTATCTCGTCTGTACAGGCACTGAGCATCTCTTAGATATATATATATATATATATATATATATTTTTTTTTTTATGTTTGCAAGAAACGCAAGAAACTCCATATTTATCAGTATCAGGACAGATTGACTGTATTAGCATGGACTTAACCTCTGTGTGCTTT
Organism: Clarias macrocephalus; assembly: GCA_011419295.1. Lineage (NCBI taxonomy): Eukaryota > Metazoa > Chordata > Actinopteri > Siluriformes > Clariidae > Clarias > Clarias macrocephalus. The sequence continues at coordinate 7,351 of JAAGKR010004528.1, read as the reverse complement.
ATCTTTTGTATACCACAGGAATTTGACAATAGATGTAATTTTTATTGCTGAAAAAAAAATACTTTTAATCCATTTAAAGCCGCACGTCATGTTGTGAAATGTCTGTCTAGAATGTAAATTCAGAAAAAGTGCAGCTTGAAACAAAGAAACTGAAAAGAGTCATTCTTCCTTGTGTTGTAAAATGTATTTAAAGGTCTACAGTAGCTCTGACTGGCACTGGAGACTCCTTACAGCGGAACGGAACCTTACAGCGGAACCTTGCTTCCAGCACTAGTGTGAAACAAACAAACAAACAAACAAAAAACATTCTAACGCCTTTTGATAGAGATAAGGAAAAAAGTCGATTCGGTTATGAATTAAAATTCTTTTGTGTACCGATTCACATATCGCTACATTGGTTTTTTATTATTTATTACATTCATAATAGAGACAATTCATAATAGCGGAATTGGCTGGTTTTCACCTTGATCAATCATGACCGATCACAAGCTTCTGAGTGGTGCAATAGGGCGGCATTTTTATGCCGTGACATCATCAGAAAGCATCCAATCGGCCTTTTTCTCCAAACTTTCAACAAATGCCAAGCGCAGCGAGTTTGCGTTTTTTTTTTTTGTGTGCAAGATTTTGTGAAGACATAGCACCACGGGTCCCAAGAATGTTAGCAAGGATGGTAGCAAAAAGAAACTCTTAGTTTAGTTTTTAAAGCAGATGGTTCCAAGAGGAATCATAAATTAAGGTTTAATGTCTATTTATTTCATATTTTAGTTCATTTACATGTTTTTTTCCAAATGTTTCGATAGGTTTTATATGCAGAAATATAGTTATAATAATGAAAATTGGCAATATTGGTGATATTTTTGGGTGGCTGGAACGAATTATCTGTATTTACATTATTTCCTATGGGAAAATGCGCTTCGCAGTACGGAATATCGCCTTTCGCCACAGAGTCAGCCAAAAAAATGGATACATACTTTAGGAAAAGAAAAAATAGTATGGTGTATATTATATTAATATATCATATTATCATAATACAATTTTCTTTATTTGGTTATATATATTACTTTTTAAACTAATTTTGAAATGAATAAGTACTGTTAAACAACCTCTTAATGACATCATTTGTGCTAATTATTTAGCCTAATTAAAAACATTTGAATACAGAATGGTACATTTAATAGTTTAAATCAAATATATTTTTTTATCAAATTGTGCAGCCATAATTCAAAATGTGTAGCATAACAGATTAACATTAAAGTGTTGCACCTTTTTACAGATTTTAAAAACTCTTTCTTTTCCTTTTCTACATTTTTTTGAAGTCTCTACGCTCGGCTACACAACGAGTTTACGCTAATCTCCTGTTTGCCTGATGAAAATGAGCTTAAATATGTTTTAAACGCGGAAGGCTTGCACACGATCCCGCCTGCATGGTTTTATAGTATCTTAAACCGTCACTCTCGTAATCCTGCTCAAGCCATTTCGACTATTGAAATTCACATTAGAGGCTTGTTTGTTCAGCAGTTTGTTCCTTCCTGCGATCAATGTGCATTTAATGACGCTGTAAAGATCGTAAAGCCGAAAAAAAAAAAAAAGCTGTCAAATAAGCATTTTATCATTCCATTACCGTACACGTAAAATTCGCAAATCACACGAGCGATTAACGTTTATATGCGAAACCCAGGAAGGTTTATACCTGACACACGAATCGTTCCTGAATGTGGCACTTTGAAGCACCTGCTTTAGTTTATTCCCTATATTTCACGGTCACGGTGAGAAATAAAGGGGCCTGTCTGCTGAAGTGCTACACACACTCTACGCTTAGCCTGGGTCTATGAAGGTGTTTAAGTTGGAGCAGAGAGACTCAACCCAGCTGTGCCTCAAGTCTCTGTCGCTCTTTTGGCAAAGCTCTGCAGGAAAATCCCCGCAGTTTCCTCCTGCTGAGAGCCGAGCGAATGTGTTTCTGGAGAAGTTACTCTAATGTTTTGAAGCTGCCAGGCTACACACACACACACACACACACACACACACACACACACACACACACACACACACACACACGTGTCTACATTAATAAAACTAAACATGCACTTGCAGAAGCGTGCAGATATACATGCATATTACCGTTGGAAAAATGCCTAGTAGTCATAGTGAGCAAAAGTATTGGCACTGAGTATTGGAACCAACTAGTTAATCCTTAAAACAGTTTCCATTACCATGTTATTAGATGCGCCCGTGGAATTTAATTGCACACTCATAAGCACGTATTAAAAAATGGACATCGCCATCTGTTGAATTTCAGGATGAACTATTGACTTTTTTCAACGCTGAACTTCTCTTCTTGTGGGCCGATTGCGATGAAAGAAAGCCTATATGTTACATCAAGCTCAGCCAAATACACCCATACGCCCATTAAAACCCATTCGTTAGTAGTTTTTACGTGATGCGTGTACAAACAAACAGACAAAAATTCCATCGTCCCAAAAAATCTGATTTTTTTCGCATATAGCTTTACCTTTATCCAACTTTACAGTTTCATTATGTCTACAGGTACAGGTGTCAGGATTAGGTAATATACAGTAGAGTGACATCCTTTTTTCAGCGCATCCATGGAAATGATTAAATGAATATTATTTCATTTAAACCAACAATACTAACATGACTGAGAGGAAACTTAAGAAACACAGGCAAAGAACTGGCAGAGATACATTTGATCATCTGTTTCTGTGGTTGTTCTGGTTGTTTTCTATGACTAAAAATAATAACATTTGGTGAAGTGATCATGGCAAGCTAGATTTTTTTTTTCCTTTTTGCTAAAAAGAATTATAATAAAGGCTGGTGATGGAATTGGCTTTTTAAATTCTTGCTACTGTATAATGTAAGTGCTGACTTTTTACAGATATTCCACATTATTCGAGTGTAGTTAAAAACATTTTTTTTTTAAAAACTGGATGTAATGTAAATGTAAAAAAAAAAAAAAAGATTAAATTACAAAATAAATTATTATTTGCTAATTACTGGAGTATAGGAAGCGAAGCATCTTTAGAGTCATAAACAGTAGAAAATACTGCATAAATATGGCCACAATGATTATTACAATTATTTTGATCAAGAGTGATCTCATGATTATGTGTTTATTTGTTTATTATTCATTGATTTTGCAGATGAAAATATTTCTGTTGCATATTTTTATGTAAAATTAAACATGCTACATGTTTAAATCTTTGTATGATAATAAAATTATTATGCTAGAATAATGATGATAACAATAACGATTATTATTATTATTATTATTATTATTATTATTACTATCATTATTATAACAGCATTATATCTATCTATTACAGAAGGATTGTACGGGAGCTAAAACCCATTTGAAGATAAACCGTGTTATCTAGCAGCAATAAGAACTGTTTTGCGATTCTAAGTAACTGAAGATAACCACGGCGAGTTTTTATCCACGCACTCGCAGAGTTGTGAGACAAATGCTCGTCTGATGCACTTTTCATTCACACGATGCACTTTTTCATTCATGCGTCTTTTTGACAGTACTATATCGCCATAGACAGGCTGCAATAACGCTCTCATGAGCCAATACATGCTGCATACGTGAGTGCGAAAATTTGTGCACGGCTGTTTGATTTGCATTTGCAGCTCTTCCAAATCCTCACAGGTGTATCTCATCTGATTTTCCATCATTCTAGGGTAGTCAGGTTGTGTATGTGCATGCATTCTCAGGATGGGTCAGTGGAAAGCCGAAATTGTGATTTTAATTTGATTAATTGTGAAGCCCAAGTTGAAATAACTCAGGCTTTCTGCTGTTGAGAAAAAGTGTCCTATTGTGCATTTATATACAATCAGAAAGTTTTGTACATATTATTATTAATAATAATAATAATAATAATAATAATAATAATAATAATAAAGCATATGATGCTTGTAATTTGTGAGAATAAAAGCCATCGAAGACTCAGGACAACGACATCAAATTTATATAAATAAATCAATAAATCGATTGTGATGACATTTTTTTTATACCTAAATGTCTACCACCTCCTATATATCAGAAATATATAATTTGTGAAGATGTAAAGTTCCTCTGATTAAATATATCCATGAGTTTCCAGATATAGACGTAAACGCTTCATGCATTATTAGTGTATTTTTTTTTCTTCTTTTAACCGGAAAGATATTTACAGGCTGCACATCACCCGTCAGCCTGACTCCTGAAACACTTGATGTCTAACAAAACCATCTGTTTTCTGTGTGAAAATAAAAACATAAATCGAGGTTCGAACCAGCATGACAACTTCCATTCCTCAGTTCATCCCCTTGGTGTTTCCTCTGACAAGGTAGACACGAATCTCGTCCGTCTTTCCCCCACGTGCGGGGAGGAGTTTGTCTTTTCCTCTCACGGCTTTCTGTTAAGTATCAAAAATGATTTGCTGTCATAAAGCCCTTAACCTGGAAAATCTAAATGAAGCTGGTTTTTGTCGTCCTCGCAGCGCAGGTTTGGGAAATGAATTGGTTGTTGGAGAGGTGAGAAATGACTCTCCATGTACTTTGTGTCATTCTGCATTTTTATAATTTTTTTTCCTCTTCTGAAATGAAACTGGACTGGCAGGAGGGATAAGGTACAAAGTCATCTGAGGGAAATTTGTGAGAGTAAAAGGAGTCAGTCAGCGAAGTTAGGGTGAATTTATAAGATGGAAAATTTCCCTTAACATATTTCTACTGTGATTCCATACTGTACAAGACAGACAGACAGAGACGGAGGACGAGGACATCAATCATGTGGTAGTGTATACAGTACATATTTATATTCCATCCATCCATCCATCCATCCATCCATCCATCCATCCATCCATCCATCCATCCATCCATCCATCCATCCAGGAGCCTCTGTAGTCCAACTGGGGACCGTTAAGGCCAATGGTGACCATTGTATTTATTCCTGTTGTTTATGACCTTGATAAGATCTCCAGTCAACATTTGTATACACATTCACACACTACAGGCCATTTGCGAATGCCAAATTTCGAACCCCGGACCCTGGAGGTGCCAGGTGATACTGCTAACTACTAGACTTATATTGAATGCTGCTGAAGTCTCAATTCTGATTGGTACAATGGCAGGAAAACTTAAAATGACTAACGCCTATCGTAATGTACCTCAGGTTTGATAAAAGGCAGACTTGGAAAAAAAACTTTAAAGGAAAGCAGCGCGGTGGTTAAGCACCTGCACCTTGCACCTCCAGGATCCGGGTTCGATTCCTGCCTGTGTGCATTAAATACTGTATGCATGTTCTAACCCCTGTGCTTGGTGGGTTTCACCCTGGTACTCCGGTTTCCTCCCACAGTCCAAAGGTATGCAGATTAGGCCAGCTGGTTGCCCATAGTGTAAGTGTGTGTGTGTGTCCCGTGCCATGGATTGGCACCTTGTTAAGGCTGTACGCCACCTCGCCCCCCCCCGTAAGGGCCCCCCGTGACCCTATACACAGGATAAAGTGGTATCCATAAGGTTCTTGCTTGTTCTCCCTGTTCTTGGTGGGTTTCCTTCAGGTCCAAAGATTAGCATTTCCAAATCGTTCATAGTGTATGATTGGGTGCGTAAGTGTATATGTGCTTGAGACAAGTAGGTGCACCTTCTATGGTGTTTCCTCACCTTGTGCCTCCTTGGCATAGACTCCAGGCCCCTGTGACCCTTTACAGGATCAGAGCTATTGATGATGGATGGAATCACACGCCATCACTGATTGTTGTCCTGTACCTGCACGTTGTTACGTCTGTTAGCAGTTTAGTAGACACAACAAACTCATACAAGCAAAAAAATCACTACGAAAATATCATCTACCTAGTGGTGGTCTTGATAAATGGGAAAGCTGATGCAAAATAAACTAGTGTGCCAGATAGATAAATATACAGACCCTAGTAAAAAATAATTACTTTGTCATTCATCAGCAGAAGGTTCAGCACCAAGCATATTAATCACACTAATGGTTTCATAACTCTCTGCTTTGTGACCAGCAAATGAGTTTTCTCAAGCAGCGATTAAGCAACAGCGAGTTCGTTAACGGCACATTTGCGCTAGGAGCGGACGATCTTCGGGCATTCAGTGCAACGCAAGACAAACTGCACCCGAACCTCGTTTAGGAGAAAACTCGTGCAGGAAGCGTCACTGCTGGGGCCCCATGTGGATTCGCGGAATTTTTATCTGTCAGAAAGAAAGTTAGCGATTTCTGTGCTGACACCAGCGTTGACGCCCTTTAACCTTAATGGCGGCTAGAGGCTGTGATGTCGCGGCCCCCGTGCCACAATCGTGCCTCGGATGCCTCGTCACGGTGACAGTGATGGCTCCCGGGGTCTCTGTCTCGCTGACAGCTGATAGAGCGGGCTGTATGAATAATAAACAGTGTTCCCTCTCATTTTTTACCCTTGAGCACACAAATGCTCGCACACACACACACACTCACACACACACTAACACAGACACACTGTCACACGCATACACGTGTTGAGGGCTGTGAAGTGCCAGAACACCAGAATCGGCGTAAGTGTGTGTTATGCGAGTCGTCAGGAAGGAGCGGGCCCTGAAATAGAACTTTCCGCACAAACCTAGACACATCGTGCATGGCACACATTTTATTATTTTTTCTGAGCAATTCTTTCTTGTGCTCATTCATTAATAACGAAACACAATGCATTATTGATAGTTCTGTTAAAATACATAATACATTAGTTTATTTTTTTATAGCGCTTCGACATAAAAAAAAATAAAAAATAAAAAATAAAAACACAAGGAAAAAGCCCAGGAAATAAATGATTTTATGTAACCTTAACAAATAAAAATTTATGGCCTTTTGTTTCTACATACAAAATCTAGAAATTAAATATTCATGACTTTAAATCTGAAAAAAAAGGCACTGCACTGCATTTCTGCATTGTGCTTTCGAGTTGAGGTCTAATCACGTTAATAAAGCAAGCATCTTTATTACTCTAATTAGGCACAGGTAACAGATAGTTATGTGTCACAGTTAATTTTAGCCCCCACTATGAGTCAAATATATAGGTTTAACATAAAAGCATACTTATAAAAAAGGGCAGAGAGGGATCAGTTACTAAGATCTGTACATTGTTTTAGGGAGAAAGACTTTTGCACGGCATCCAGAGCTGTGGGATTTAATCAATCTTGTTTTTTCTTGTTGAATGGTCTAAAATTTATGAAGTCATTAAAAAATTGTTGTTGTTTTTTTCCCCCCCAAAAAAGTAGAACCATAGAATCTTCTGCAAATACTCGTGTTTTGCAAGAATATCACTTCTTCTTCATTTTAGGTTTATTGGGTTTATTGAATATCACC
>JAAGKR010004527.1:45549-59754 GCA_011419295.1 Clarias macrocephalus | reverse complement strand
ACTATAACACACAGGCCACACCTCCTCTACTGTAACTATAACACACAGGCCACACCTCCTCTACTGTAACTATAACACACAGGCCACACCTCCTTCACCATAACTATAACACACAGGCCACACCTCCTCTACTGTAACTATGACACACAGGCCACACCTTCTTCATTCTCACTATAACACACAGGCCACACCTCCTTCATTGTAACTGCAACACACAGGCCACACCTCCTCCACTGTAACTATAACACACAAGCCACACCTCCTTCACTATAACTATAACACTCACGTCACACCCATTAACTGTAACTATAAAACACAGGCCACACCTCCTCCACTGTAACTATAACACACAAGCCACACCTCCTCCACTGTAACTATAACACACAAGCCACACCTCCTTCACTATAACTATAACACTCACGTCACACCATTAACTGTAACTATAACACACAAGCCACACCTCCTCTACTGTAACTATAGCACACAGGCCACACCTCCTCTACTGTAACTATAGCAGACAGGCCACACCCCCTCTACTGTAACTATAGCACACAGGCCACACCTCCTCTACTGTAACTATAGCACACAGGCCACACCTCTTGCCCTGTAACTATAATACTCAGGCCACACCCCCTCCCCTGTAACTATAATACTCAGGCCACACCCCCTCCACTAAAACATAACACACAGGCCACGCCTCATCCACTAAAACATAACACACAGGCCACACCACCTCTACTGTAACTATAGCCCACAGGCCACACCTCTTCCCCTGTAACTATAATACTCAGGCCACACCCCCTCCACTAAAACATAACACACAGGCCACGCCTCCTCCACTAAAACATAACACACAGACCACGCCTCCTCCACTAAAACATAACACACAGGCCACACCTCCTCCACCAGGATCTCTCTGTAGCCAAATGTCATGAATTGTCGGGAATATGTTTGCGAATAATCAACTTTCCTTCAAAGCCATTTTCAGAGCTACAGTGTCTTTGTTGTTTCTTCATCCTGAATGCTGTTTTTATTGTCACTTTGTTTGCTAAACGTTCTGCCAAACTCGAAATCCCAGAACCGGAAGTTAAAGTGAAACAGAGACAATTTAATTAAGGAACATATGGTCATATGTCCAAGCTAATTAGCTGGATGTAACGAGCGTGCTCCCAATCTCGAGCTGTCCTGCTCACTTAAGTTCTTCAGCTAACGCTGTCACTGTCCTCCTGCTCTCATTCTCTGGTTCAATTTAACTAAAAAAAAAAAACAAAAAGCAAAAACTAAACCTCAAATGAAATAACAGAATGTTGTAAAGCCCCATCTGGTCTGTGCATTGTGTGTGTGTGTGTGTGTGTGTGAGTGTGAGTGTGTGTGTGTGTGTGTGTGTGTGTGTGTGTGTGTGTGTGTGTGTGTGTGTGTGTGTGTGTTTTTTAAGATTTTGAAAAAAAAAAAGTTCTTGTTTGTATTCAGTAAGGTTCAGTGGGTAGATGTTTGGTGTAAATGTCACTAATAACAGCAAGAAGCAAATCTCTAATTAGACTCTAATGCACCTTTAGTAATCAAAGAAGGAAAAGAGAGAGAGAGAGAGAGAGAGGGGGGGGGAGTTTTTTTGTCCTCTGTGTGTTCACATTGTGTTGCTGTTAAATCCTGAGTGGTTGATTTCACGCATGTTAATTGGGATTGAATGGATTTTAGGCTAAGAAAGTGTGACAGACAGACTGAAGGAGGAGAACATGGAGAGGTCGGAGTCTTTAGTCCCGTTTATCCTGCTTTAGTCTGAGAGCGGCTTAGCTTTGAAGTCTGATTCGGCTTTAGGGGAGCAGAGACGAGAGGAGGACGTGTGAAGCGCTTGGATTGATTGTTCCTTTCCCTTTTCTTTTTCTCTCCTCAGCAGCTCGGCTTCAGCGTCATACCATAACTCTGTTACATCATTTGGTGACAAGAGCTCTTATTCATCAAGGTCACATCCTTAATGTGTGTGTGTGTGTGTGTGTGTGTGTGTGTGTGAGACACATTTCATAATCTCGTTTTCAGTGGGCTTAGGTGTGTGTTCAAGCTAAGATCTTAACACATTTTCACACAACAGCCACCAGTTTGGAAGTATAAAGATTATCACATGTTTCACCTCATACGTAAAGTCAGAAATGTAAACTGGACACACATGATGGACAGCACTATATGCTCTTGTCTTTACCCCGATCAGCAATAAAACTATGAATAACAGATGGATGACATTGAAATAACATTGAATATCTCGTCACAATAGCACTTGTCAAGCCGTTGGATGCATTAGGGAAGCAACCGGACAGTCCAGTAGGTTCTCAAATGTGATGTCTGGAAGCAGGACAGATGTACAGGTGTAAGGATCTGAGTGACTGACATGGGCCAAAACCACATCTCTAAAACCCGCCGCTGCTGTGGGATATTCCTAGACCTAACAAAAGTGGTCCAAGGAAGGAAAACCGGGGAACCAGAGATCAAAGGCAGGAATGTCTTGTCTGATCACAGAGAACAGCTACTAAAGCTAAAATTGCCGAAAAGGCTAATGCTGTTTCCGATAGTAAGGTGTCAGACCACACAGTGCACCGTCGTTTGTTGTGTATGGCGCTACTGTACCGTACATAGACGCAGGCGGGTCAGGTTGCCCATGCTGAAGAAGGTGGCCTGATCTGATGAATGTTTTCTTTTACATGATGTGGATGGTTGGGTGTTTGTGATTTACCTTGGAAAAGATGGCACCGGGATGCTCTGTTGGAAGAAGGCAGTGTGATGGCCTCTGCCATGTTCTGCTGGGGAACCTTTGGTCCTGGCATTCACGTGGATGTTACTTTGAAACAAACCAACAACATAAACACTGTTGCTCCCCATGTTACACCCCTCCCCCGATGGCAGTGGCCTTTTCCAGCAGGATAATGCGCCCTGATACTCTGCTAAAATGGTTCAAGAATGCTTTTAGGTACATTACAACGACCTTGATATTCCCAAGACGTCAAACCGATAAAAAAAAAAAAAAAAAAAACATCTGTATAATGTGCTGGAAAAACAAGTCCAATCCATGGACGTCCCACCTCGCAACTTGTAGGACTTAAAGGAACCACTACTGATGGCTCGGTGCCAAATACCACACACATCTTGGCGAGTCTATGCCATGATGGATCAGATCGGTTTTGACACACATGGACACATGGATCAGATTTTTGTTTTCTCAAAGGAAACCTACATAATATTAGGCAGGTGTTTTTGACAGGGCTAACCGGGGTATATGTCAGTAATAAAGAAAAAGAAAAAAAAAGCAATGCAAAGAAATAAATATTACTAAATGTACAAAAATTATCAATAATAATAATAATAATAATAATAATAATAATAATATAATAAAAATATAATATAATAATAATATATAATAATATAATAATATATAATATAATAATATAATAATATAATAATAATATATTATTATTATTATTATTATTATTATTGAATCAAATGATAACATTGCTTTAGAATGCATAAGAAATAGAATAGTACTGTATTTTAATAAAGCATAAAATCGGCAAAATAAAAACTGAATGAAAATTTAAAAATAATCATGACAGTTGCATTAAATAATAAAAGTACCCATTATAAAATATTAATAATCAATGGGATACATTGTATAAGGGAAAACCAAATATTTAATACAGCAACTAATAATAATAATAATAATAATAATAATAATAATAATAATAATAATAATAATAATAATAATAATAACATTTCTAAATATTTTTATAATATATTGTTTAAATATTATTTAACAAATAATTGTTGTTGTTCTTGTTGAATATATCTGGCTTAATAAACATTGTAAAATTAAAATACAATTTATTACTGTAATTTTTGTTAGTTTTATTTATTTATTCATTTTTACCACAATGACAATTAAAGTAAAATAAAAAAAATCCTAAATGATAATAATCACCATGTTAGTAGCTAATTAAGTTGTTCCTGCTCAGCACTACTTCTCCGTACGCACAGCTGTGTTCCTGCTCCAATAACCCCATATCATGTCTAGCAAATGAAACACACAAATTCGATTTAGTTTCTTATAATCTGAGCTGCAGACATAGTCCAGAAATCAGATTTAGGAAAGAAATTGGATTTGTCCTGCAGTGTGGTGAAGCATCAGAGGCCTGCGGTGTGGACGTCTGGTTACTGTAATGACGTCCGGACCGGATATTGGCCGATGTACAGAACTTTGATGTCACTACCGTATACAGAATGAAGACGTTGGGTTTAGAAATGGTGCTTTTGTGTCTCTTTGTGTCCTGCAGTCCTCTCCACTTCCCTGCTTTTTTTTTTTTCTCTGCTAATGGAGGATTAATGTGTAAAGTGGTCCAGTGGAAGAGATTAAGCTCTTTACTGAGAGCCCTGTGTGTGTGTGTGTGTGTGTGTGTGTGTGTGTGTGTGTGTGTGTGTGTGTGTGTGTGTGTGTGTGTGTGTGTTGTGACATTAAAGGTCTAGAGAGCTCATTTTGAACTAAATGTCTGCTTGACTTTTCTCCCCAAGACAGCATGCATGCTCAATTAGGACTTTATGTTAAAGATCATATATATAAAAAAATATTAATAAAAAAACGACCTGATTCATGATACTGCTGATGTGAATCTTTGTTTTATATTTCTCTCTTTGCTGTGTGTCTCTCTCTGTAGGAATACGACGACGGATATGGAACAGCCTACGACGACCAAGGGTACGACTCATACGACAACACTTACAGTAACCAAGGACAAAAGTAAGCGTGTGTGTGTGTGTGTGTGTGAGTAGTTTGTGTGGAGACAGTGCTGGAAATAGATGTTTTTTTGTTTAGTTTTTTTTTTTTTTCTTCTGAGCAAGCGCTTGAAGAAAGGGCAGGTCCACGGAGAGACGTGGTGCATCTGAAGAGATGTTCGCTTATTTATTTCCTGCAGAGCTCAAATGGAGAGGAAGTGCACTTTGTCACATCCTTAAAGTTTTTAATTTGAGCTCAGTCATACTGAAGAACATGGTTTTAATTCATTTACGCTGTGTTTGCTAAGATTTCTGAGTTGTAAGTTCCCGTTATATAATGACTTAGCGAGGTCGATTAGAACTCCAAGCGTTAAGGTACATTTAATTAAAATGATGATTTTGCTTTATACTTGTGCGAGCCGTAAATCACCAAGCATGTTCATGGCACATTTATATTTAGCCACACCCACAGCTCTTTATCTAGATATGTACAGTATGACTCTGTGTCGGTTGGGTGCATCTGGACACCAGGTCACCTTGAGAGGACCTCGTACAGGAAGAACTGTCTGCTCCTTAATGTGGATATAACCAAAGAGATGGTGGTGGATTGCCAAAGTAAAAGATATCTTGGGGTCCATTTTGGCATCCTGCTGGACCAGAAAAACACTCCTGAAGTTTTGTCCTTTGATGTTTGCAGCAAGATGCTAGAGATCATTCACCAGTGTGTGGATGTGTTCTTTGCTGACTTCTTTGCATCAAAGCTAGAGATGTTGGTAAGACGTTGGTCTGGATGAACTATTGATCAGAAGGTTATTGGTTCAAATCCCAGCACTGTCAGGTTGCAAATGTTGAGCCCTTGATTTGGGCCCTCAAAAGCTCACAATTATAATGAGATATGTCGATCAGCTATAACATTAAAAACAATAACTTTAAAACCATTTACGATTTGGGTTACCCTTGTTGGAATGACTCCAGAAGACCTCTTGGTGGTGTCTGGTAGAAGATCCTTTGGTTGCTGTGGGTTGCCCAGTCTGGCCTCCAAGAAATGGACTTGTTTGTCTCAAAACATTACATGGACTTCGGGGGGGCTGGAATGGCAGCCCTGGTCTCTTTGCCTTCTGGGCTCCGTGTTCAGCACACTACCATGCTACGCTACAAGCTAACTTTTCTCTTAAATAGTTGATGATCAGTGTTTTTTTTGTTCAGCTTTGCGTGGTCAACATGTTACGGCTGATCAGTGTAAATGTGAGCTGCTTTGGATCAGGGTATCTGCCAAATGCTGTCAATTCAAGTGATCACGAATGCTAGCCAGGTTCTGGGCTGGTTTTAAATTCCAATCAAAAAATTACACACGTCTTCTAATGAAGTTTTCTTTAATTATTTGCATTATTTTCTCCATTTTGGAACAATTCTGAAGGCATCCAAAAGTATTGTATCATCTGAACACTTGCGACATGTGCAGTATACAGTATGATTTCAGCTTGAGCTCTGAAACATGCCTGTAGGCTCTAGAGGCGACAGGTATTTATTTAGCAATTTCCCATGCTGGTATAACTCCGGTATAACCGCTGCAAAGTCTTGGTCTCCTTTTTCTAGAATGTCCCTCAAACTATAAGAGCCATCACACGTTTGATGGTTTTTGTGGCCACACATTTGTGATCCTGTGCATTCAAAGATCTTGGAGTTTTGTGGATGGAAAGAGCTTCATGTATGTACTAAAGTAATGATGTGCTGTTGGTTCTCTTTACTTAATTACAGAATTTAATTTGTGTAATATATAAAGTATATTTTTTGAGTTTGGGGGTTTTAGGGTTGTTCTGTAATATAAAAAATTCATGGTTTTCAAACTTTTGACTTCAATTTGTCAATTTTTAGCCTTGAGTTTTATTGCAATGTTTTGGTTACATTTAAGCTGAAGGTTAGATTTTAATGTGCACTGAGGCACCAATGTATTATATATTAAATAGTTGTGTCTCCTAAACTTCCAAATTATTTATAAGCAATAATGATTTGGCAGGTGGAAAAAAAACAAGCTATATATCAGTATATTTTCCTGTAAAATTTAAGAGTGGATGCTGGTTTATTATATTTGATTCCAATTTATAGTTCTGTGAAAAACTATTTGCCTGGTTCTTGATTAATTTTTATTTTTTATTCTCACACTTAAATGATTCAGATCATCAAACTCATTTCAATATAACATTATTAGATTTTATTTGGTATATTATCATTTTTTATATAATATATTATATTAAGTAATATTGTATGACATTTTTTATGTTCATTTTATTATTATAACCAGAGTGAATACAAAATGCAATTTTTGATGAATTAATTTATTAAGGGAAAACAGCTGGCCAAACCTAATGTGAAAAAGTAATTGCCCCCCCAAAAAAACAAATAACTGGCTGTTCCACCCTTGGCAGCAACAACTGCAATCAAGCATTTGAGATAACTGGTAATGAGTCTTTTACATTGCTATGGAGGAATTTTGGACCACTCTTCTTTGCAGAATTGTTTTAATTTCAGGCACATTAGAGGGTTTTTAGGCTTGAATCGATCTCAATTTAAGTCTAGAGGAAAAGAGGGCAAATACTTTTTTCACAGCACTGTACGTACCTTTTTAACAAAATAAGAAATAATTTTCTCATGTCTCCCTGAACAACATCAAAAACAATTTGAAAGTCTATTATTTGTTCAGTACTTAATCATTTGCCATGGTTGAGTTTGGCAAGGTAAGAAGTGGTATGCTAGTATTTATAGTTGTATTTCTCTATATACAGTATACAGGTGTGTCTATGTGTGTTAATATATACAGTATATACTGTATATGATACTGTATACATTGCATTGCTGATGTAAATAAATAAATAAATAAATAAATAAATAAATAAATAAATAAATAAATAAGGGAATGCTTGGAGGCTGATCTTCCTGCCAGCCGATGATTGTTTTCAGTAGCCTGTAGATTACAGTGTTGTGCCTGCAGTTGGGACTCTGAGCTTGATAATAGGTTTGCCGTGCTGAAAACTAGGCTCTCTTTCACCAGACCGCGACAGCTCAGCTATACGTTTCTCTCGTGCTGTCTGACTGCGTTTCTACGGTGATGTGTATGTGGCATCCGGGAGGTGTTGATGGGTGTCGGTGTGCTTTAATGGTGACTTTAAGCGAGCCAGGAGGGAGCGGGGACTCGCAGCACTTAAGACGTCAGCCTGGTGAGATGGTGTGAGAAGACGGGAAGAGGAGCGGGAGATCGAGGAATGTTAAGTGCTGGTCATTTCGCTCAAGGCCATGTGGCTGACGCAGTATTATTTTTCTGTGGTTGTGTCAAACCGACATGATGCGCACTACTGCAGAACCTGTTTCTATTGTTCTTTAGTCCTTTGTTTGCTTTACTACTGGTAAAGGAGGAGAATCTGAAAATACATTAGACAACTTAATTCACTACCACGCAATGACGTACAGTAATTCCTCTTATTGTCTACGTCCCCCTTGTCCCCTCGGGACACGACTCCTTAAGATCTCTGTTGGGGTCTTGTGGTGTCTGGCATCAGGATGTTGGCCGTTGGGTGCTGTGGGTTCTCACATGGCTGCTCAACCAGATAAACCAGGCAGTTTGTAGACCCGACTTGGGCTCTTTACCCGCTGGGTCCTGTGAGTAGTCGGCTCTGGTGCAGTGTGTGTTCTGGTGGCCAGCATTGTCTTTTTTTCAGTGACTTGTGCTGCATTGTCGGTCCTAGGGATCAGTTAATCTTTCGTCCCCATGGGCATAGAGGAACCTTGAGAACCATGATCCTTTCACCAGTATTCTGGGATATACTTGATAATCAGTGTGAATATCTTAATGTTATCAGGTGTTTATGTTAAGATTCATAAAACATGTATTACAATACTCATAAACAATATATAATCCATGTACTAATTCCTTATAATGCACACTTTTATTATTGTAATTATTTAATTGGTGCATTATATCAAGAAAGACAGATTTGAGCGTTCCCACAATCTGCCCAGTTCACAACTGGTCACAGCTGCCAAATTTCCATCAGGGCTGATCATTTCCGAATTCCTGCCACTCTGGCATACGCCTCTGTTGGGCAGCTTTTGATTCCCACCAGTTCACCACTATCCGTTTACCCTGTACCCCTTAATAATTTCTAGTGTTCTATGTGATTATGGAAAGCCACCATGGCACCGCCCGCCATACAACTGATCCAATAATACTACTACGGTTATGGTTTAATTAAACAGAACATGGCCTACTGTACATTAAAGATAAAGCTTCATGATCCGAGGACTTAACAAGATGTACTTTGGTAACCCGAGAGTGATGTTCGAGAAACATTAAGTAGAAATTCAGAAGGTTAAGACTTCCTCATGGTCAGATGGAGTCAGAGAGGAGAGAGAGAAGTACAAAGAGCCTTCACACAGAGGTGACAGCTGATAAAAAAGCCTTTGTCACAGGAAAGATGTCAAGGCCAGGGACGCATAGACTTTCAGCCATTTTTTTCTTTCTCCAGCTTTTTCACCCCCCCGTCCCCCCGTCCCCCCTCTCTCTCTCTCTCTCTCTCTCTCTCTGTCTCTCCCTCACTTTCTCTCCAGGGAGTCTGTTGGTCACCTCGTTACAATGACTGCACTGCTTCAGGACCGCAAGAGAATAACAAGAATATTTTAACAAGTCAGTGTGACAGGTAAAAAAAAAAAAAAAAAAAAAAAAAAAAAAGGATGGATAATATTTTGAGTTTTGAGTTTGTTAAGACTTTTGGGGAAGCATGGAACTTTTCTTAATGCTACTGTAGGACTTCCTCTTTGTGGAACAGGTTCCATCTCATCATCCCAACACTGTATTGGTTTTCATATTGACGACAATTATTTCCTCAGGCTATAAGTGACTATCATGAAGTTCTGTAAGGTGCTACCAGATGTAGAGTAATTCCAATATCAGGTTTCAAGGTTAGATATCAGAGCATTCTGGATTCTGATGTACTGAAGGTTCCCTCTGTTTCCACCCAGAGTGGTCTTTAGCGGAGCGGTGACGAGACTAGACCATTGATTAGAGTGGCAGCAATCAGCAGTGTAGTCACCGGAGCTGATCGCTGCTACTCCAGTCAGAGCCGAAGCGTGTACGAGGTGTGTTCGGGTCAAAGTGGGACTTTTGATTTGCAGGAAAACAGGCCACAGTTACGAGATTAAAAACTCCCTAATGACCTCATCCCAGTGTTTCACTAGTGCTTGTGTACCAGTTTACCAGCCATGATGGGACTGCCTGTCTGATTCACCTCCCAGGAACTCCTTTAATGGTCCAAACATGTACAGTAGTAATAACTCGGCGCGAGGTCAGGACCGTACGGGGGACGTGGCTATAGCTCCCAGCCGAAGTGGTGTTGGTGAATGATTGTGTGTACAGTTGCCACAATCACATGCGTCTATTCGGCAAGTTGGCAAAAAAGTTATCCAAGGATCAGGCGTTCCACACACTGCATGTTCACGAGAAGGCTTGGGGGCCACTGCAGTCAATCTCCGCCCGGGATCGTCATTCACGGACATTTTTTTTTCTTAAGTTTTCATTGTCTTAAATACTCGTCAACATTGTAACCCAGTGATGCATAAAACATTACAGCTGTCTTTGTGTTTTTGTCCTGATACCTTTACGTCATGTGCAAATGAGCCGCGATTCCAGACTAATTGGCTCAAAGCTCTGCATGTGTTTTGTATAAATATTTAAAAGAAAAAATAAGCTGTCCAAGAAAAAAAAAACTTGTCCATGCTGTACTACATTCTGGAGAATAAACCACGTCAACGCCATGGGACAGATTCGGGAACAAAACGCGACTTTTCAGGGGGCAATGGTGACGATTCATATCAATTAGTGCCCTTTAATATATATATATATTTTTTTTTTCAACTTTACAAAGCTGGAAATGCACATGTTCCTCACTTAACCTTGATGTGAATATAAGGATCCTAATCAATTCTTGTTTGCCTTTAATCGCCTATTTGCTTTAAACACACATTAAGATTCTTTTTTGGATGTTTTTTTTTTTGTCTTTTAAAACCCACCTGCTAACATTCAGAGCCATCCAAGTGCATGATAAGGACTCTGTTAGCGTTAGCGTTGACCGTCACAGTAAAGCACAAAGAAAAGACACAGACGTCTTACCTTCTGATCTCTCTCTCACACACACACACACACACACATACTCGTCTATATTCTCTCCCTCTTCACCATCAAGGTGAAGCACGTCCTCAAACTCGACAATATCTTCAAAACATTTCGACGTCGCTAAGCATTTGAAGTGCACACTTAGGCTCTTCTGTTCCTTTATATCTTTATAACGTCCACTTAGATGCCTTTATCTCTTTAAAATGTGAATATTTAAAGACAAAAAAAAAAAAAACACACACACACACACACGCTTGAACTTTCATCCCTTAAAGATACTCAGACATTCTGATCATTTAAAAACACATGGAGGGATACTGTGGATAGAGGAAATGATTGAAGCAAAAGTCCAATAGTGCTGGTTAAAAAGTGACGTGAAACGGAAGCATGAAAATGCTCAGAATTCAAACGGAGACGGTGAGTGTGGCAAGTGGGAGCATGGTTTCGCCGGAGTCTGCAGCAGGGGTTCGAGGGAATGAGCAAATTATCGCGGCGCACCTGGTTCTTATTTGTGGCAAATCAGTTCCCAGACCTACTGGGTCAGAATAATGGGGAATAATCACCACTTTTTGGTATAATTCCGTTCCATATATACAACCTGAGCCTCTGGCCAGTAAGAGGAAGCACAAGATCCTACTGAAGATGCACCTCTACGCTGTTTCGAGATCCAGACATCATCATGGTGAAGCTTTGTCTTATCTGCATTACCTTTAGGCCAGTCTGTACAATGATGATGTGAACAAAGGTTAAAAATAAAATACTGAAATGAAATGCAAAATAATAAATCTGTGCATCTTATAACAACATACTGTATACCATAAGGACGTCTGTAGGAATGACCTGGTGGCTGAAATGATTTATTCTGGAGATGAGGAGCTCATGTCCGTCAACAGAGCCGGCGTGATAACCCCATGACCTTCCTTGGATTAAGCACATGGTGTTTTGCACCGTGTTCAGTGTGTGGAAGCATTAGTTCAGTATCTGTCCTGATTCGAAGTTACTTGTCGTGATGTGTGACCGACAGCACAAAAACAGGATTTTACCTGCTGTGCTCGTCAATCCTGCTGTGTCACGTGTAACACCTGGAAGTACAAACCTCCCCCTGTTCATTTAAAACGTCGTCCATCTTTAACAGGGACGTACTGTACGGAAGACCTTATCTGCAAAGGGACACACTTGTCTTAGTTGAAACAAGTCGAGACGTTCCTCCGTTTCTTCCTCTCGGTTCCCGCACAAGTCGAGATCTCACACTCGCGACCCGGTGTGCTCCTCAGGACGTCTCGTCTGGCAGCCTCGTCCCTCGCCGGCTCTCCTGTGGCCCAGTTTTCCCAGAGTTTCCCTTCCATCTCTATCGCACTGTGATATTTTTAACGTTTTCTTCCCCCCCGTCCAAATCCCCTTGCTTTCCTGCTCTCGTTCTGTCGAGGTGTCTCTGCCGAGGCTGTGTTACCGCAGCTCGTCTCCCTCACCTTGTTAAATTACACGCCGGCTCTCTGCTGCAAATGAGAAGACTGAAAAGACTTTGCACATGACTTCTCTTTCTTCTCACCTCTTCTCTGTCTCCCTCTCTCTCTCTGTCTCACTCTCTTACACCTGTCTCCTCTCTCCGTCTCCCTGTCTCATTGTCTTCTTTCTCGTCTTCTCATCTCTCATCCCCTCGTTCATACAGTACGTAGCGGATGACAGTGGCTGTAATTAGATGCCTTTGAATATCGGACTGAATCGAGCTTTTCCGAGACGTCTCACCGAGTCTCAATTTGGCTGAACACACACCTTAGCACACCGGGCAACCGGGGAGTCGTTCGCGAGCCACACACACGCTTATGCACAAGCCTACACCATCTGCTTGCTCACGACATTCGGAGACACCGAGACACACACAGCATGTGCGTGTGTGTGTGTATGGAAAGTGGGTCTCTCTCAGGTAATGCGATGCTAGACAAGCAGGGGTTAGCACAGGGGTTAGCACAGGGGTTAGCGCTCCGGAGCTTGTGTTTGTTTTATCGCGTCCTGGAGGAGGGCTGTGACAGATTGCTCCTCTGCAGGAGATGACTGGCCACAAGAGCAGGATCTTCAGATGTGTGTTATAGAGAGAGAGAGAGACAGAAAGAGAGAGAGAGAGACAGAAAGAGACTTACTAACAAGCTGGCATTCCAGCATGTCTCTGTCTCGCTTTTCTTTCTTTATTTTCTCTCTTTCTCTTTCTCTCCGCGTCTTCTCCGGATGTCTCGCTGTTCTAAACGTTCATTTGTGTTCCTTTTTATTTCTGCCACTTCACAGTCTGAAGATTGTTGATAAGTCTGGATTCTTTCATTCGGTACAATTTCAGTCTCAATACGGAACCTCAGAATGATTTCAGTCTACATTTATTTATTTATTTTTTTTTTTTGCAGACACTTTCATAAAAAAATAAAAAATAAAAAAAGACTCCGAAATGAAGCTGAATCCAATCCAAGCATGAAACTAGAACAGCTCTGGCGACTTGTCAAGCATTTAAAGAAATTTAATAGGAGTCTAGTATAATGGTGACTACCTAATTTGCTCATACAATAGCACTTGATGCAGTGCTTATTATTATTTTGCGTCTATATATATAAAGTACTGTGCAAGTTACCAAAAGAACTCATATTCTCCAGCACTCACAGTAAAACCTAACAGCTGTTTTATTTAGAATACTGCGCACATCTGTATCGAACACTACCGCTTATGTTCAAGCAAAGAGTTTCCACACCAGATATTGACCGTTTATTGTTTATGTTGTTACTTAGTGCTTTTTATAGACGTTTCTTTTAATGTAGAAATGTTTTCAAAAGCATCATTGCATATGGCTTGTGTTCAGATGTTCCCAAGACTTTTGCACAGGACTGTAAATAAAACAGTTAGGTTTTACTGAGTGTGCTGGAGAATATGGCGCCTAAGACTTTTGCACAGTATAGATAATATGTCTTTTTTTCTTTTATATCATATATAAATGTCTTTATATATATGGTGCAAAACAAATGAAAACAATGAGAACAAATTTTTTACTGATCATGTGTCTCTCACTCTTCATGCCGTAACTTAGATGCTGTTTAAGCTTGAATTATTCGTAGGTCACTGTGTGGCTTAACAAACAAAAACACATTCCTCCGAACCTGCTCATGTACAGGGACTGGAGTGAGAATGAGAGACAAAAACTCTTTCAGGAAACATGGAGAACTGTTCCTCAAGACTACATTAAAAGTACAACAGATTCTGGCTGTTTGGAGGCAAAATATGAAGAAATGGCGGCGGGCAGGACGGCGGGAGGGGGG
>JAAGKR010004527.1:23591-38591 GCA_011419295.1 Clarias macrocephalus | reverse complement strand
CATGGAGCTAGAAGGAGTCCAAACATTTGACTGGTAGTGTATGACACATCAGCGTTACGGATATGACGTGTATCTGTAGAGCAGATGCTGTATCATTGTTACGGGTATGATGCTTCGGGCGACACGGTGGCGTAGTGGTCAGCACTGTGGCCTCGCACCTCCAGGGTTGAGGGTTTGATTCCCGTCTTGGGTCTGCGATCGGGGACTTTGCCTGTTCTCCCCATGCTTGACGGGGTTCCTCTGGGTACTCTGGTTTCCTCCCACTGATGGATTGGCACCCTGTCCAGGGTGTATGCCACCTAGTGCCCCAAGTCCCCTGGAAGAGACTTCAGGCTCACTGCAACCCTTCACAAGATAAGTGAGTGTGATGCCATAGTGTTACAGGCGTGATGTATTTGCATTACAGGTCGGACATGACATTTTGTGTTACGGACATGACGGTATTATGAAGCTTTCATGCTACACTTGACAATTTTATGTCATCAACATTGCAGGTTTTCAGGGTGTGTGTGTGTGTGTGTGTATGACCACTTAACATTACAGACATGATATGTTTTTCTTTTCATTTCGTTTCTTTTGCATTACGCTCATGACATTTCCTTCACATCCTCACACACAGCTATGGGGTTCACTGTTGTGAAGGGAGACTGAAATACGAACACTGCTGTAGGTCAGGATGGTGATGCAGCAGGACTGTGCTAAAACCGAGGGACAGTTAGCTTTATGGTGCGAGCTTTTGAGAGACATAACACGAAAGCGGTTTGTGAATGAGAGCGCGAGAGAGAGAGAGACAGAAAACAAAAACATAAGAGGGAAGAGGTGAGTGAGGTGAGTTTAGAAAGCGAATGATGGATTCTGCACAGTGTCTACGCTTGCACTGTTTGTTTGGACCTTCTGACAGCCGGTGGAGAATACGGGCTGTTCACAGCACAGCTGTATGTAAACAGCGGAAACTCGGGCATGGCTGGGAATATTTTATACAAGGGAAATGTACAATTTTGCAAGCCATACTGTATATTCAGTCCAAATATTTCAATTGTTGGACATTAGAGCAACGGGTGTTTGCGTCTCTCACCACCAGACACTGCGTGTCTATAAAGCTTCAGCTTGCTGGGAGGACCAGGCTTCCAGTCATCTGCATCACCTGATGCCGGTCAGCAGGGAAAGGAAGGTTGTAAACAATATGAGAGAAAGCAGAAGCGAGCGAGTGGGTGAGGCCCATGATAGGCTAAAAACAAACTTCCTCTCCAATGTCTACTCCCCGGACGATTCATTGAACTCCGTCCCACTCCAGCAGATTACTCAGTGTGAACCTGGAGGCTGCTGCAGGTTCATTATTTTCACAAAGACGTGCCTCAGCGATGGAGTTCAGCGACAGGACTCATTCTGCATCGACAGAAATGCGGCTCTGTACATTAAGACTTGTGGATGTAGCTCATGTGTTTACATCAACACCAAGACCTCGGTGCTAGCTCCTAGTCACGGCTCGTTCCTGGTAGGGTTTCATAAGTGTTAAATGGAGAAATCTGTATTCTGCATGGAAATTCACCGTTGTCCCCCAGTACTAGTGCTATAGCTGTGCAATTGGGACTTCAGCAGGCTTTTAGGGAATTGCTGGACACACACACCCTGATAACCTGGATGTTTCATGAAATCATGAAATCCTTTGAGAGCCTTATCATGAGGCACATCAAGATCCCTCATTGGACCCCCTGCACAGTTACACAATCATTTCCCGTCAACTATGTGAAAAGCTGAGCCTGCTCGGCTTGAACGCTTTCCTTTGCAGTTGCATCCCAGGCTTCCTGAACCGGAGACTTCCATCAGTCTGGGTCAGGAGCAGCATCTTCAAAACCACTACGCTAAGCTCCCCACTTGGTCTATGTTCTCAGTGCACTGTTGGTCCCTCTGCTGAGTCATGACGGTGCACCAGTGCACACTCAAATCCCGTCATCATCTTCACCATCGTGGGTCTAATCAACAAGAAGGGTGAGTGAGGAGTAGTGTAGCAGATGGCAGACTGGTGCAGGACAAAACATCAGGCTTTAAATATGGACAAAACTAAAGTGAAGGTCGTTGACTTTAGGAGAGTGAGAAATGACCACCAGTGGAGATCAGCAAGATCATCTGATTCCTGATTCCATCTGTTAGGGGATTGATTTGTTTGAGTTATGAAGGGTGTGAAGGGTTTGAGTTACAACTGCAAAGTGTTTGAGTTATTCAATTCAATTGTATGTGTATAGCACTTTTAGCAATTGTTATTGTCGCAAAGTAGCTTTACACGATCAAAAGAAAATGATGGCCATTTGTATGAAATGTGTATGAATCAAAAGCCATGGGTGACGGTGCTGATAGAAAATCTCCTTGAGATGGCGTAAGGAAGAAACCTTGAGAGGAACCAGACCCTACAGGGAACCCATCCCCATCTGGGTGATAACGGATAGCAGGGATTGATCTGCAGTCATACTGTGTGTTAGGTGGCTGGAAGTTCAGTAGAACAACAGATGATAATGTGAAGTATTAAGGGTATAACAGACTGTGAGTATAAAGTGCAATCATTAATAATACATTAATTAATTGTATAATAATATAATTTCCCCTCCGTCGATGTCTTTAGGTTATTACTATGAAGGGTTTGAGTTATAAATGTGATGTGTTTGCGTTACAGACGTGACATGTTTCAGTCATACGTGTCACATGTTTGAAAGGTTTATGTAAACTTGTTCTGGTTTCTTGATCTTTAGTATTTTTCAAAACAGTGCAGTGTGTGTGTGTGTGTGTGTGTGTGTGTGTGTGTGTGTGTGTGTGTGTGTGTGTGTGTGTGTGTGAAACATGATGTTTGTGTGTAATGGCGATGGTCCATGACCAGCTACACAGGCATTCATACATTTCTCCCTCACAAGTGTTCACTTTATTTTTTAAATGCGAGGTTGACCTTAGGTTGCCCATCAACAGCACATACCTAATAGAACAACAACAACAATAATAATAATAATAATAATAATAATAATAATAATAATAATAATAATAATAATAATAATGTTCTCTCTCTCTCTCTCTCCAGCTCAGAGGACTATTATGACTATGGACATGGTCTAAGTGGGGAATCCTATGACTCATACGGTATGATTTCATATTCATATTATTCCATGCAAACATATCAAATAACCAAATAACATAGGTGTAAAAAATATAGGTGAAATTGTATAGAAACATGTTCATTTAATGTTATACATGTAAATAGGAACACATGAATTATTATGGATATTTATGAAATAACAGTGTAAACTCCAATTCATATTCCCTCCTCTGTCTCTCTGCTTTTCATTTCCTCTCCCTCTCACACATACACACACACACACACCCACCGATGACATTTCCTTTGGGCGTCCCGAATAGCCGACAGCTTGACAGTTCAAAGGAGACCTGTAGATTAACCAGGCTAGCGTGCGATCTTGTTCTCTATAAACACAAGGTCGAAGGTTCCCCTTTTCCAAAGCGCTCAGCCACACGGCCCGATTGACAGCTCTCTTATTAAAGACTATCGCTAATGGGTCTCGGCTCTGAATAGCTGGTCCGGGAGAGGACACCGCTGTGCTCTGCGAGGAACGAGGACAAGCACCAGCAAAACTCTCATTCATCAACACAGACAGGCGTCAAAAAAAAAAAAAAATTATAAAAGAAAAGCATAGGGCTGATAGTTCAGCTGTGATTTTTAGCTCGGCCTTCAATTTAAGCTTTATGAGTGGATGAAGGATCATCAGGCTAGTGAGACAAGCCGCAGTAGATAAATTAGACATTCACTTAGACTTCGACTTCAGTCGTCATCTGCATCAGAATAGTGTCTCAATAGTCTATCATCATCATCTAGTGGATTAGAGAATTTCAGTCACATGACCAGCCTCAGTGCCCTAGTGTTCACTGAATGGTGCACATGAACATATGGATGTGTGAACATGAAAGAATGTGAACATGAGCATTGTTAACATGCAAGCGGTTTATATTTTGTGAGGTCATCCATCTCTTTACACAGAGCGAATCTCTTGAGAATCAGAGACCTAACGCAATATGTGTGTGTGTGTGTGTGTGTGTGTTGTAAACAATGGTGCTTTTTTTTGGCCAGTGCATGTGGTCTGGTGATGGATGAGTACAGGGAGTTTCTGCAGAAAGAAAGAAAGAAAGAAAGAAAGAAAGAAAGAAAGAAAGAAAGAAAGAAAGAAAGAAAGAAAGAAAGAAAGAAAGAAAGAAAGAAAGAAAGAAAGAAAGAAAGAAAGAAAGAAAGAAAGAAAGAAAGAAAGAAAGAAAGAAAGAAAGAAAGAAAGTCTACTGTTCAGATCAGTTTGAACGTGCCTCTGTTGCTTAATTCAAATATGTATATACAGTATATGACTCATATTTATCATGAATCAGACATCACAATGAAGGGTTTTCGAATGTGCATCCAAGCAGGAAGACGTTCCAAAAAAAATTTCCGACTTTGATGTTAATTTTGTCACTTCAATCATAGTTTAACAGCTGGGAAAAGAACAAATCAAAAAGGAATGGAATTAAAATAAATCCTTTTTTTTCTGATCCCCAGAAGCAACACACTCTATCACCACCGTTATCAGTTCCATGTCTGCTTGAAATTGAAAGCTTTTTGTTTTTCCACTTTCAGGCCAGGAGAAGTGGACGAACGGCCGCAACAAAGCTCCGTCAGCGAGAACAAACAAAGGAGTGTACAGAGACCAGCCTTACACACGATACTGAACTCTAAAGTCAGCCACACCCACCCATGCATTTCCAAGTAATGGATTTTATATGGACTCCCCCCCCCCCCCCATTTCTTTTCCATTTTTTTTTTCAGAATAAAATCAACTAAAACTCAGAAAAAAAAGCATCCCAGAGAGGAAGGGGAAGACGGGAACTCGATTTCATGGGGACGTTCAGTTTGATACTGATAGACACTGGTGTTTTGTTGCATGGATGCAAGATTAATTAAACCTGTGATCACTAATTTTGTGTGAAAAAGTCAACCAATCAGAATTCAATGCCAGTATTGAAAAAATAGGGGGGTGGGGGCTAGTAATTAGAAGGTGGTGTAAGCTTCAGGTGTTAGGTATTTAGATTTAGTCAGGTACATTTCTATAGACACTTTTTTGATTAGTGATTAATTTCAGTGTGTCCCTTGTAAATTCTACTTAAACAAACAAACAAACAAACAAACAAAAAAATTCCTGATACACATATCGTGTTACTTTTTTTTCTTTCTTTCTTTCTTTCTTTCTTTTTTTTGTAAAGCAATGTTCCTTAGCATTAAAGGGCTTATGGGAGCGTTTGAACACTGTACATAACCATTTTATCATGGTCAAGAAAGGTCACGTTGCATTGTCCAATATTTTTTATTTTGTTTTGTTGTTAAATAATTGATCAGCGGTCAGATGCAGAGTTGCCAACCATCTGCAAAAATTACACCTAACCTCAGTGACCTGAAACATCAATATGAGCTTATGCATAACACTACACTACTTTTGACCAAACTCTGCAGCAATAAGTAAACACAGGAAACTGATCAATAATGTATGTAATAAAGTATGCAAATAACGCCTCTGACTAGAGAAATCTGAGCCAGTGCAACTCCAGACTTTTTTTTCTTTTCTTCCTAATAAACATACTTAAAGTATGTATAAAACCTGAGATTAGGATGGATTTATTTCTCTTTTTTATCCTGAGATTTTGCATCAGTCTACAACCAAATAGCTAAGTGGCTAAACGTAATAGAAGTACAGTACTGTGCAAAAGTCTTAGGCGATCTAATGCAAATTCAGTTTTAACCATTTGTAGGGGACGCATTAAAAAAAAACTGCATGGAGAGTTAAAATTTCACAATTTTAATATTTTTTCAAGAGATTTGTTTTGATTTTGTGAATTAAAAAAAATAACTTTTCTTTGCTAACATGTTTATGTTGTGAATCAAATTCAGTGAAGTTACTTTATATGGTTCCTCATCTGTCTAGGGTATTATTTATTTATTTAACTTTTAAAGTGTATATAAAACACACAAAGTCAAAGACGCGTTTATTTATTTCAACATAACACATGTGCAAGCAAACAAAAATTACTAATTATTTTATGAAATAATGTACTAATTTGTTTGATAAAAATGTATATCTATTTTTTTTATATCACCCTCACCTCAAAGTTGAGTGCAGTCCGATTTAAACCATTCACTTGGCAACAGTGAACCCTGACAAACTTCTCGAATAACTTAATAATACTTTTACAACAGTTTTGAAACCTATTTTTAATTTTACCTAAAAATCTCACCATATGCGGATGACACTCAACAGTAGGCCTTCATTGTACTTGAACAGAAGAAACCACGTGGTTGTACTACCTCACAGTCAGACATGGGGTCACCATTTTGGACACCCATAGAAGTTACCAAATGTGATTTATGAGTTAAATATTTATTTGATGACTTTATGCTTCTTTATTGAATCAAGTGACAATTCATTATAAATATACAAAATGTACTTTTGAAAAACATTGTTTTTATGGCTGTACAGGAAGGAATGTATTACATAATGCACCACTTTCACGAAAAAAAAAAGTAATAACTAAGACTATGCGGTTTTATCTGAAAAACAGAAACGGGTATGACAGTCAGAGTATCTATAATAACCGCGGCGGATTATCAGTTAACGTCCTTATTAAACACCTATGCATGTTTAAACAGCAAAGACTTGTTACAGTAATATTGACTATGTCATTATTATTATTATGTTATTATTGATATACAAATGTTTAGTTTTATTATTTTTGAAAGATTCTTTCCCGTACAGTATATAGCGTTTATTTGCAGATGCCTCAAACTTTTGCACAGTACTTTAAGTCTAAACTACATCTGAACATTTTATTTATTTCTTTTTTTTTTTCTTCAGAATACTAAGGTCCCAAAGTCACACCCATGTCAAATTACAAAGTGAACCCACATATCATGTTGAGGTCTGACATTAAATTTAACAGGATATAACAGGACAACAGGATATATTAGTGCATAGTGCTAATTGATGAAGCACTGAAATGATGCAGATCGGTTGGCAACCCTAATCTTTTTAAACACAATATTAAAAGTAAGAGATTAAGATTGTTTCCTTCTGAGGAAGCAACAGTGCTTGCAGAAGTATTCCAGCACCCAGGAACCTTGTGAAATGTCCCATTTAGGATAACCACTTTTCAGGTAAATTTATTTAGATAACATTGATGAAGTATGTGCATACAGTGCACCTTACACATCCTGGACATTTCCTTTTGAACATTCATACCCCTTTCATGAAAGAGGCCATCCTATCTCTAATTGTAATCCCATATAGGCTCTTTATTTTAGAAAGCATCATTGAGTTACCCACTGGATTTTCCGGTCCCTACTCACACAATAGTTGTGTTATGAAGCCATTTGTTTTGTCTTGTGTTAATGCTTAACATTGATGTCTTGTCTAGTTGGATTTAGCAACCTTCTTCTCCTGCTGGTGCTGGTGATCTTTTTATTGCTAGTCAGTCTTCATGATGAAGGTGATACCCTGATCTTGTGGGTCCATCACTGCATTTGTTCCACAGTTTGAGCCATATAATTTCTAGATAATGCTGATCTCAAGGAGAGCCATGCCACAGACCCTAGCTTTGTTGCTTTGGATAAAAGCATCTGTGAAAAAATAATCTCAAATCTCAGTAGAGTTCAGTACGTCTTCAGCCCGGACATTCCTGATCACTGATCCTGATCACATTCCTGATCACTGTCTTCCCTACAGGCCCATCATGGCGCGTCTTAAATATTCCTGGACTTTGATCACCTCTTGGAGTCTGGGCTTACTCTCAAAAACGATGATTCTCCTTGGCTTAAAATTCATTTATTTGGTGATGCAAACAATGAATTCATGTTAACCCAGGCATGGAAGGGACTGTGGAATCTCTTTACTTTGTTTTAACCCACAAGATCAAGATGCAATTTGTATGCTTGCCATGATATACCAGAATTTGCCTGCCAAAGTGCATTTGGGCCTGAAGCAATGTTTGTCCATCTGTGTAAAAGTCCTGGAACTTACAAATTAGTCTCTCACTTGTGCTGAATAGATCTATTCCGCAATTGAAGTGGAGTGTTTAGCTGTAAATAATCTTGCTACCTTGAGGGAAAGCATTTTGTCTTCGCTATTGATCCATTTAGTTCTGGAGTATGATTGGTCATAATTGGTCACTGTTAATTAATACATATAGAACAAACCTCTGCTTTGCAGCTGTACTCCTGCCAAGGCTCCTGTTAGAGAAAACAAATTAAAAAGAAACCTGACCTTCACACTTGAACTGTATGTGTCAAGTTGTTGTCACAAATTTAATTAGGACTAGGAGGCTGAAACCCTTATCCAGCATGATGATGCCCATGTGCACAAAGCGAGATCTTTGGAGACATGGTGTGTTAAGGTTGGAGTAGAAGAACTCCAGTGTCCTACAAAGAGCCCTAACTAAATTCAACCCCACTGAATGCCTTCAGGATGAACTGGACCTGAAGCCTTCTCAACATTCCAACAACAGTGCTTGAGCTCATTAATCCTCTAGTTGTTGAATTAACATACTTTCCACCGCAACTAGAAAGAGGGACACTTGGGAACATTCGGCACTGGGGAATTTTGGGCACTGGGGAATAGTGGTCACTGGGGAACATTGGTCAGTAAGTAATATAGGGCACTGGGGAGACACACTGTGGAACATTAGCACTGTGGAGACTCTGATTGAACTCACCCAAACCGAATACCTTTGTGATGAACCAGAATTGAAACCTGCTTGACATGCAAACATCTGTCCCTGACTTCACTTATGCATTGTACCTAAAGGAACACAATTCCCTACAGCGACACTGTTTTATAGCGTTGTCTAGGTTTCTTTCTTTCTTTTTTTTTTTTTCTTAAGAAATTTGTCCGAGTAATACAATGGGACTTGGGAGAAGAAACGGTTTCACAATCTAACATATAGGCCTGAATGTTAAAGTAGAGACTGGAATTTATTTATAAAAGCAGGTGATCAGGATACTCAAATCAAGCGTATGAGTTGCGCAGGGCATCACTGTCACTGGCAGGTACTTTTGCCCTGAAGTTGGTGATGACCACGATACGCTGCCGCATGTTGCTGCTGTCCTGGAGGTGGCTGTGGATTTTTTGTGTGTCCTACTGATGGTTTAGGATATTTTGGGTCTGGCTGTTCTTAGGTCTGCCTTTGCCAGCACCAAATGCACCTTTTAATCCGTCTTTTTATTGGAGCGAATAATGTTGGTATTGGAGACGGTGATGTCATTGATGTATTTGCTCTTGTACCTATTCACTGACGTCCTGCTTCACTGGATGCCCTCCTGAACATGTGCCGGTCAGTGTGTTCAAAACAGTGCTGAAGAGCAGAGATGGCACCTGCTGGCAAGGTTTTCACCTCCTTCAGAACTGATTTGGAGCATCTGACGGATATAAGAGCCAGGTCTGGGATGTTTGCATGAACGAGATCTAAATCCTTTATCATAGCAAAGTCCAAATTGGTCTACCTATGAATTTTAGGAATTGCTCAATCAGTTATAAGTAAATAAAAACAAGTATAAAATTCTTGTACTATTCAACAGAGAAGTACTTCTGTTGGTGTGGAATGAAGCAAGGCCATCTAGCTATGAAAACAAAGGCACAGCAGTCTCTACACTCATGCTGAGTAGTCCAATTTATTGTCCAGGGAAAAGATATTGGACAGGAAAAGGGACAGGAGAGCTGGCCAGCTTGGGCTTCATTTTTTCACCAGGACAAACCCACTTGCTTGCTGCGCTTCTGATTCCTCACAGACATTTCCTGACATTTCCTCCCTTGGCCATCAGCATCAGGAGTTGCTCAGGACTGAAATTAAAGAAGCGTTTTGACACAAATTAACATTATCTGGATACACTGCACAGTTATTAACAGGTAAAATGGTTTTATATGTAGTACTCTTGTAAACTATGTAAAATTTAAAGTATAAATTTAACCCCAAAATAATAAAATATATACATTACGTCACAAGCATCACAAGATTTGCATCGATACCCAGGGAATACTTTTGCAAGCATCTTAATGAAGAAAACTATCTAAAATATATAATTAATACATAATGCACAATTGAATCTTAAAACTAACCTCCAGTAACAGGTTCAGGTAATATTTTCTTTTTTTTTTTATAAATTTAAAATTCAATGTATTATATGAATGTTGTTTGTGTGTCCCTTGTACCCTAAACTTTAAAGTGGCTGAAATTAAATCTTAAATCCACTGCTGGCTATTTATGTTTTTGTTGTTTTGTTTTTGTTTTTGTTTTTTTTTCCCACAATAATTTTGTTTAAGAGTATAATCTGAAGCTTGTGTAAGCCCTTTAATCTTTTTTTTTTTTTTTTGGTTAATGACAAAATAAAATTCGTTTTTTGAAAGATATAATAATCGTGTCTGTGAGAACATTTTGTTACTAAATTACCTTCATCTAAACATTAGTAATGCTAACATACATATAATAATAAAAAGTATATTATAAATAAGATGTGGATTTTTTTTTATTCATGCAAAAGTTCCAATTGAAATTCTAATTTCAATCCTAATAATGACTTAATATATATATATATATATTTTTTTTTTTTACCTAAAAAACAATAAATACACATATATACTGTATAATGTCATATAATAACTGTGTATTCATTTATCTTAACTATTTAGATTGAAACTCTGTAGTTATAATTCTCTAATTTGTAATTATTTGCAGTAAAATATATGTATGCATAACTTTGTAAGTATGTTGCACTTTGTGTACATTTTATTAATTCAATTGGCAAAATGTATACTTAGCTGCATTGCCTTTATTTGTTAACATTAGTTTATTAGTTCAAGTCAGCCATTTGTGTTGATTTGTTTGTTGCTTTTTTTTTATACGGGAGGGGATTACGTTGCTTTTTTTTTTTTTTTGTCTTCCTACTTCCTTTTGTCCTTACTTCCCATGTCTTACTGCACTAAACGGCGTGTCCCCACATGACCCCTAATTGACCCCAGCTGACCTTTGAGCACTGAGAGGATGGCAGTAGCTGTATATAAAGGCCTTCGTTCAACAAGGTAAACAACCCGAGACAACGCTTTAACGTAAAGTGTCTTAAATAAGTCTACTAAAACTGAATAAAAAGCTCTTAAATCAAGCACACCTGGCCATAAGATGTGTTTATGATGTAACTTTATCCAGTAAATCCGAATTAAAAAATAAAGACATAAACAGCTGTAATTCTCCATTAAACTCATCACTGTGACTAATTGCAGTATATAATTCAACAAATATTAAAAACTTAATAATAATAATAATAATAATAATAATAATAATAATAATAATAATAATAATAATAATAATTGTTATTGTTCAGGGACATGCTGTGTTTTGCTTTGCATTGTTTGTATCAATGTCTTTAAAAAAAATGTACAGAAATAGAAAATACAAATATTTCTTTTTATTACAGGGGGGGCAAATGCAGGGGGCAGCGCCATCGTACTGTCCTCCTGCTCTTCCAGTTTGCATCTGAGGTGAGCTCCGTATTTTCATCTGCAGTGTGATGATATGCAAAATCAATGCCAACTGATTAAATAAACACACTGACAAACACAACTGACCAGGCGTAGCTCATAATGGGCAAAGGAACGAAGGCAAACTTAAATAAATAAATAAATAACAACACAAACACACACACACACACAAAAAAAAAAAAAAAAAAAACTAAAATACATAGTGTCATGAATCAAACCAGGGCCGTATGCAAGAGCAGAACTTTCCATTATTCATCAATTACACACAGGAGTGAGTGCTGTTGTGCTGGTTATCAGCACAGCTGTAATGCGCTTGTAGGCACAAGGGTACAGCCTGAGGAGTGAAGATACCACAGCCGTGCTCGAGTGTGATACTGCTTTTATACAACAGTTCCACAAACATCATTTATGATTTGTTTCTTTATTTAACCAGTTATTTTTGCTGCTCCAACACATATTCTTCCATGACTGGTGGAATTAGCTAACTGGCAACTGACACTTGAAAGTAGTTTTTAATTCTTACTGGTACTATGTAGCCAAAAGTTGAAGAGAATAAACCATGGACAGTCCTGTAATCTAATTAGTTTATCTTTGTATTTCCACTTATTCTGCTTGAGTATCAGTTCTGGGGTTGAACCCCAAATAGCATTAAATAGAAAGCTGTACAATCCCTTGTTCCTCACACCAAGTGTTGCCCTTGACTTATGAGTGTGCATTTAAATTCCACTTGGACAAAGTCGCGGGCACATCTGGTGTCCTATAAGAAAGGAAAGACACACTGGTCTAGCAGCACTAAAAGCTTTCTTATAGTTTATGCTAAATTGATGGAATTTAGCATAAACTATAAGATGGAAATGTTAGTCGTTAGTAAATAAGTGACAGAGAGAAAAAAAAATTGGAAGGCTAGAAGTAACTCTGCTTTAATCATCCATTGTTGAGCTTTAATATTATTTATGTGTATCGTGACACTAGTTCAAGAATTCTGCTTGAGAATATGGTTTAGTTTTAGGATTAGGAGTCAAACCTGCTGATGTCTGCTATCTTCATTCTCCACAGTTCTGCACAGATTTATTCCCTAAATCCTCCAGGAACTGAAAAATAAGGGCAAGCCTGGTCTTCTACCCACAATTCCCCTGGGTTAGGCTCCATGATATGGGCAGAGTTTTCTTCCAAAATCAACATCCAGCTTCTTTCTTCCCCTGGGTCCCTTAATATGAGACTTTTTTTTTTTTTTTTTTTTTTTTTAACAACAATCTAAAATGCCAAAACGCACTCAGGTTCCTGCACTCTTGGAATCTAAGTGTTCCCACTAGCAGAAAAAGTGATTATCATCACATCCTTTAAAGGGAAATGATTTATTAATATTTATAACATATTCTTTTCTATTTCTTTTTATATATTTTTTATTTTTATTTTTATAAATATATAGTTTTCTCGTCAAAAGATGATCACACAGAGGGAGCTCCTGAACCCCATCCTGCTGGACGCATCATTTAAAAAACAATTATTTCAGAACTCAGGCTGAAGTGTGGAACCTCATGACCTCCCGGATGCCAGCGCGTTGGAGACGGTGCTAATGTGGCGGTGGTGCTGTAAAAGCTCGGCTCAGGTTGCTGAGTGAAAATGGGATTTTATTTTTCTCGGAGGAAACATTTCTCTTTTTTTCATGGCTAGAACAGAGGAAATGAGTCTCTCATGCATTCTGCTGAGAGAGGACTCGCTTCTGAAAAGCATCTGATGACTGTAATGTCCCATATGTCCTCATCCACACAGACACACTGAAAATGAATTATTGTCCTCAAAACTGTATGTGAGTGTGTGTGTGTGTGTGTGTGTGAGTGTGTGTGAGTGTGTGTGTGTGTGTGTGTGTGTGTGTGTGTGTGTGTGTGGTGTGGGTGTGTGTGTGTGTGTGTGTGTGTGTGTGTGTGTGTGTGTGTGTGTGTGTGTGTGTGAGTGTGTGTGTGTGTGTGTGTGTGTGTGTGTGTGTGTGTGTGTGTGTGTGTGTGTGCTATTTTACTCGCTCTGCACAATGTCCCCACAATGTCAAGGGGACATCATCATTAAAATGTTGACACTGTCATGACATTTTGCTCATCCCTGTGAGAAATATGTCTTTCATGGAAAGTAAAAGTGTCAGTTTCTGTCTCACAGCTGCACACCATTCCAATTCACACAAGTCAGCTGTTACACCTGAAAAGTTAATTAAACTATGTCTTTTAATAGATAGATAGATAGATAGATAGATAGATAGATAGATAGATAGATAGATAGATAGATAGGCCAAAATTAGCAAAGAAAAGGTAGAAGGAAGAAAGGAAGCAAGGAAGGAACAAACAAATGAACAACAAATAATAATGTGTAAAGAAATGAAAAATTGAAAACAATAAGAAAATGTAAGTAAAAACATGCAGAAAAAAAAGTAAGTTTTGGGTCATGTTTTTTTGTTGAACTGCCTTTTTCTAACTAACTAACTAACTAACTAACTAACTAACTAACTAACTAACTAACTAACTAATACACAAACAAGTAATTACATAAGCAAATAAATAAACAACTCACTAATTGAATAGATTTAAAAATAAGTAAGCAAAGAAACAAAAAAACAAACAATTATAAAAAAAAAATAAAAAAAATAAATAGTGTTGGTAAATTCTTTATTACTTCATCACCAAATTTATTATTATTATTATTATTATTATTATTATTATTATTATTATTATTATTATTATTATTATTATTATTATTATTATTTACCAATGAATGAATTAACAAAAGGCGGCACGGTGGTGTAGTGGTTTGCACTGTCGCCTTGCACCGCCAGGGTCCGGGTTCGCTCCCCGGCCAGGGTCGATTCCCGTCTCTGTGTGCATGGAGTTTGCATGTTCTCCCCGTGCTTGGTGGGTTTCCTCCGGGTACTCCGGTTTCCTCCCACAGTCCAAAGAAATGTACAGGGTGGCCATTTATATGGATGTGCCACAAACAGGACGTTAATATCACCAACCATTCCCATTTTATTAAGGTGTATCCATATAAATGGCCCACCCTGTAGGTTAGGCTAATTGGCGTTCCCAAATTACCTGTAGTGTGTGAATGAGTGAGTGTATGTGTCTGTACCCTGCGATGGATTGGCACCCTGCCATGTGCCCTAAGTCTCCTGGGATAGGCTCCAGCGCCCCCGTGACCCTGAATACAGGATTAAGCGCTATAGATGGTGAGTGAGTGAGATGAGTGAATTAACAAACAAGGAAATCTGAACCAACAAAGAAGCAAAGCATGTACTATATACATGTGCACAGAAAAATGTTACAAAGACTTAAAAAATCCCCGCAAATATAATGGGTGACTCATGTCTGTTTTGTGTAATTGTGTATAATAGTAAAGAAACTATTTGAGAACTAAAGACGAAAAA
>JAAGKR010004527.1:0-23571 GCA_011419295.1 Clarias macrocephalus | reverse complement strand
ATTTATATGGATACACCTTAATAAAATGGGAATGGTTGGTGATATTAACGTCCTGTTTGTGGCACATTAGTATATGTGAGGGGGCAAACTTTTCAAGATGGGTGGTGACCATGGTGGCCATTTTGAAGTCGGCCATCTTGGAGCCAACTTTTGTTTTTTCAATAGGAAGAGGGTCATGTGACACATCAAACTTATTGGGAATTTCACATGCTAATGTGCCACAAACAGGACGTCAATATCACCAACCATTCCCATTTTATTAAGGTGTATCCA
Source organism: Clarias macrocephalus (assembly GCA_011419295.1). NCBI lineage: Eukaryota > Metazoa > Chordata > Actinopteri > Siluriformes > Clariidae > Clarias > Clarias macrocephalus. Next base: position 23,298 of record JAAGKR010004527.1, on the reverse strand, counting down.
TATAAATGGCCCACCCTGTAGGTTAGGCTAATTGGCGTTCCCAAATTACCTGTAGTGTGTGAATGAGTGAGTGTATGTGTCTGTACCCTGCGATGGATTGGCACCCTGCCATGTGCCCTAAGTCTCCTGGGATAGGCTCCAGCGCCCCCGTGACCCTGTATACAGGATTAAGCGCTATAGATGGTGAGTGAGTGAGATGAGTGAATTAACAAACAAGGAAATCTGAACCAACAAAGAAGCAAAGCATGTACTATATACATGTGCACAGAAAAATGTTACAAAGACTTAAAAAATCCCCGCAAATATAATGGGTGACTCATGTCTGTTTTGTGTAATTGTGTATAATAGTAAAGAAACTATTTGAGAACTAAAGACGAAAAATCACATTGTGTGACGCTATTATAGTAAAATCAGTAGTGGCTGGGTGATGATGAGAAAAAGTTACGTGTTCCATAGGCAAGTGCCAGCTGTTACTACAGAAACAATAATGTATTTAAGGCCCTGAGAGATAACAGAGTGTGTGAGACAGACTTTGAGGGAGATCAGGGTGTGTGAGACAAACTCTGAGAGATAACAGAGTGTGTGTGATGGGGTATCTTCAATTAGAGATGTGTTTTGTACTGTCATTCTGACAAGCAACTCCAGCTTCTACAGTGTGTGTGTGTGTGTGTGTGTGTGTGTGTGTGTGTGTGTGTGTGTGTGTGTGTGTGTGTGTGTGTGTGTTGCTCTGTTGATTTTTCATGTTGAAATAAACAAATAAAAAAATGTGTGGAAATAAATACATGATGTTAAAAACCACATGTGGAAAATGACCAAGTTAAGTCCTGAACGTTTGCTCTGAGTTCTGTACCTGATCATTTCGGGAAACTGATTTGCAGTGAAATTCCCTGTCGGTTCGTGACTATGGTGTCCCTGAAGTCTGAGACGTGTGCAGTACTGTTAGAGGTGAGAATCTCTGGAGGGAGAGAGCGTAGATATACGGCTAGAAATGTGAGACACGCATCTCTCTCTCTCTCTCTCTCTCTTTCTCCCTCACTCTCTCTTTACCATGTGCAGGGTAAGCGCTTAATGCTAAGTCCCTAGTGGGAGCTGGGGAAATGTCAGGCTTATCGCTCTCACAGTAAATCCAGCTTAATGTACACGTCCTGGGTTAAAAGGACATTTTCCTTCCAGCGGTCAGCTGCTTTATCGCCATGATATTTTTAGAGCAGCACGAGTATGAAAATTTAACATGCTCGCACCAACAACAGATGTTCAAACTACAACGATACTTTCATTTATCTTTAGAATGCGTCTTCAATCTGCTCTTGCAATCTTGCCTTGTAGTACTTAAAAAGTACATTTTATTACTTTGTTACTTCAACAAAAATGTAATTATTCAAACAATGCATAAAACAGCAGTTTGATATTTAATATTCAGCTGCATTCAGCTTCTAGATAAACAACAGGGCAGAGGCATTTAATACAGAATCAGCAAAAACACAAAATGTGAAAATTAGCTAGCAACTTACTGTAAGTCTAAAACTTCTGTAACAGGTTAGTAATTTCAAAATGACCTTATCAGCCATTTTCCGTTATAGAAAATAAATGTCTCTCCTTCTCAAAATGATCTTCTCTTCTTCTGGAAAGTTCAGATGATGCAACTTTCTGTTCAAACATGCAACTTTGTCCATGTATTTCAGAAGACCTCCAGCTGTGAAACAATCACAGACCTCATATCAGGCACGGCAGTTCCTCTGGGGTGCGCTTATTTATGAGACAATGAACATGCTGTCGCTGTGGTTAATATATAGCTGGGAACTTTTTTTTTTCCCCGCAACGTTTAGAAAAAGACAAGAGGACAGTGTATTATAGTAAAAAATGAGCTCCTGCGTGTATCTGGAGGTGTTGTAATTATCTTCTGTGTGTTTTAATTAGCTTTAATAGCCTCGCTGACCCTCCTTACCTTTTATTTTCTTAATTAACTCAAGGCCGTCCTTGATCTCGGCTGAATCAAACGGCGTGATCAATTTTAAACAGCCATCTTATAATTCCTTTAAATTTTAGCCGAGCTCAATATAACTGCTGGATCTGTTCATTAGTGTTGAAAAATAAGGGAAGCTCAGAGTCGAGGCTTCAGCTGGACAACCATAAAGACTTCAGTAATGTGTTACGTAGTTCGGCCGAAGCAAAGCTGGCTTCCTCAGTACTAGGCAAAAGTCTTGATATTAAATTAAATGCTGTACGTTAAATGAAAGAAATGTAAATGCATGTTTTACTGCGACAGGCTGCAAAGTGTCTAAAGATACAATTTAAAAACTGGTTGTTTATGTAACAACCTCAGCAGTGACCTCATTTCGCCTCTCGTCTGTTCCAACAACTCAGCATTCAGCATCAGCAGTATCACTAATCACCGGCCTGATCATCTGTCACCATCTGCACCTGTTTCTCAATGCCTTAAGTTGGATGTTTTTCATCCTTGAATGATTCACAGATCACTGTGTGGCTTAATGAATTAAAAACATACGCAAGTACACGGACTGGACTGAAAATGAGAAACCAAAAAAGTCCTTCAGGAAGCCTGGAGAACTATCCCTACAGACTACATTAAAACACAGGGAAGTCTGACTCGTTGGAAGCGAAGTATGAAAAAATGCTTTTGCACAGTACTACATGTGTGTCTGGAATTAAACAGTGCTGTTCTATAGTGGATTACACAAGCTGGGCTGCTGATTCAGCACCATGGACAGCTACAACACACTGAATATAATATCCAACAGTCTCCAGACACAGAGGAAACCAACACCATTTAGCACAATGTCTTTAAACATATTTCATACAAATTATATTGGAGTTGAATTCTGGTGGTGTCATGTTTAGCACTGTGGTCTCACACCTCCAGGATTGAAAGTTCGATTCCGACCTTGGGTGAGTTTGCATGCATGCTTGGTGGGTTTCCTCCTGGTTGTCTGGGTTCCTTCAACAGTCCACAGTCATTCAGATTAGGCCAACTTCCATTCCCAAATTGCCAGTGTTGGGTGTGTGTGGGAGGGTGTACCCTGCCAAGTGCCCCAAGTGAGTGAGTGACATTAAATAATGCACCGTCACACACTGAAACACATTGTTTAGGAACATAACAAAGACTCCCATGTGTCGATTTGGACTCAGAATGCAAACGCCATCATACGTGCTGGAGAAACAAGTCTAATCTATAGAGACTCTACCTGGCAACTTACTAGACTTAAAGGATGTGCGATAATATAATAGGTGTATACTTCTGGTATGGGTTTTGGTCTAAAGGTGTTTTAGATCCTGTGCTTTTAGTTCTGAGTGCATTATCAGTCAATCTCACATCTTTATCCTCAGATAAATAGCAGAAATAAAAAAGCACTTTCTGCGTGTACAAAAACAATCTGAGGATAAACTCTAAACCTTGGCAGCAGCCTTTCTTCCACACTTCAGAGGTGCTAATGACAGCGGGATGCTATTTACTCAGCAATGACCTTGAAACAGTGTGAGTGGATGAAACAGGTTAGTGCTGAGAGTGCAGTCGTCTCCTCCTCTCTGTTTAATATCTCAGTATTGATTCATCTCTCTCTCTCTCTCTCTCTCTCTCTCTCACACACACACACATTCTCCCACTTCTCCCTCACTCAATCCCTCCCTCCTTTCATTGTCTCTTTCTCCACATAAACACAGCACTGCCTTTATCTTTCTGTGAAATCTATTCTACTATTCTTAACTCTCAAGTTTTTTTTATTTTATGTTTTGCTTTTAGTTTTTGTACTTTGAGACGCATGAGTTATTTTGCCCCTATTTCAAGTCTAGTCCTTTTTAGCACACATGTTGAAATGGCCACTGCCAGCACCACCACAAGACAGAAACTAAATCCACAGCAAAACCTGACCCTGCGATACAATACTAAATAGTGTGCTTTAATAGGTACTAAGTAGTAAGCTCAAACCTCAGCTAGTGTAAATCCCACCCTGTGCACTAAACTACTAAATAGTGCACTCTAATAGATATCAAATCCAGGGCTAAATCCCACCCTGCATACTAAACTACTGGAATGGAAGCTATACTGCATAGGGTGTGATTTACTGTGTACAGCAGGTTCATTGCTTTTGCAGCCATAGGCATCCAGGATAACAGGTCAGAGAAGTTGTATCAGTTCTGAGGGAGTCTTGACAATTCATAACAAATCGTGTGTGGTAATAGCTACTGTGTACCCAGTTGGGAGAGGAATCTTGACGGTTCTTGACAATTAGTACATCTCATCATAGCTAATTTTTAATCAGATTACAGGTGAGTTGAAACATGTGACATCACAGAGTCACATTCAACTCTGGGCAATTTGGGATGCTCTCATAAATAAAATAAATCAGAAATGAGGGACGACTCCTAAGATGCACAAAATTGAGTTGTTCAAGCTCCCAATACATTTTACACAAACCTGAGCAAATTATTTAGACAGTTCCTGGCATTAATTTTTATCTTTCTGAATCAGCTGTCATCTCTCCCTGTAAGAAATGTGGAAACATTGTGACATGTTACTTGCATGTTGGTAAAAGTTGTCATACACACATCACTGATTTGCATGTTTCTTGGCACCAGGTGTCGTGACTTTCACTGGAAAGCCTACAGTCTGGCTTTAAAAATGGATTTAAAAATAAACCTGTCTATAAACCATGAAAACATCCACTGATTCTGACTCGAGGCATATTCACTCAAACACTGTCTATACTTTAGGTTAAGGCTGGAGATAGAAAGGGCAGAGCAAAACTTTTTTCCCCCCTTTTTTTATGTAGATTTTGTTCACAGTGCAGGATACTCTGAGGAGTTTTATGTATTTACTTTCCACTAAGGAACCACAGGGGATGCAAAAGATTGCACAATGTATATCTCCAAATAGGTATCTCTCTGCATGCATTGTTTAATAAAAATGCAAAATTGTTCAATAAAAAACTCTCTCTCTCTCTCCCAGGGACCCTATTTGGATCGGATTAGTTTTACACAGGTATAACTGGGGTATTTCCTTGATTGAAATCCCTTCTCAATCCATCATGTCAGTAATGTTTTATGGATTGAGTGTGTAGGCATCAGGAAAGATTACACCGTATTGTACTTTCCATAAAAGGATAGTAGAAGTAACTCAGGGTTATATACTGTACTGTATATCCTATCAAAAATGACATATCGGTAAGGATTCTGTTATCCTGTGGGATTCTTTTTAAAATATAAAGATCTGTGAGGAATTAAATTTAATGTCACTTCTGGGGGTTTACAGATACTCTTATAGTCATGTGACCTACTCAAGACCACATTCATCAATTTCATTTTAATTTTACTTATAGGGCAGCCTACTGAAAGTCTGCATCAGAAAATGAAAATAAAACATGCTTGTGTTACAGGATAGTTAAAATAACATGGTGGCACAGTATTATCACCATGCACCTCTATGGTCCGGGGTTTGAATCACACCTTCATTTTGTGTGCATCAAGTTGACATGTTCTTCCTATGCCTGGTGGGTTTCCTCCCATAGTCTAAAGACGTTTGGCATTATTAATAATTTTTCAGTGTAAGTTTATGACATTATCACGGCTGACCCGTTTGAGATATCAAAAATCCCTCCACAATTCTGCATCCTCAATGTCTTTAGAGCACATCGGCCAGTTTTGGTGACGATCGTATAAATTCCCTAGGAGGAGTATATCAAAATTCATCGGGAGCTTGAGTCTAATTGGTGTTTTAAAATTGCCCATGGTAAATTAGGGTTTGAGTGTGTGTACTTATCCCCTGGAATGAGTTGCTATCTTGTACCCAGAGTTTCCTGGAAGAGGCTCTAACTACCCTTTGACCCTACACAGATAAGTGGCATAGATACCTAGTATGCAAGAACAACAGCTAAAACTTCCTCTTGTTCTATAAACACACACACACACACACACACACACACACACACACACACACACACACACACACACACACACACACACACACTGGCTGAACTCAATTTGATTCCTCAGAGTTTCACATTTTCATTAACTTTCAAAAATGAATTGTCTTTTTTTTTTAAAGATATAATTAGTGTGAACAATGAGAATGGAATAGAGTTAATAAAGAGGGAGAGTGTTTGGGGATTTGAAACCTTGGCTAAGCTTCTTTGCTCAGCCACAATTCTTGCTGTGGATGATGCACTGAAAGCCCTGCACTAGTCTGTTACACCTTGATAAGAGACAGCTATAGTGGGGAAAAAAGCAAATAAACCAACCATTCATTTAAGGTTCTGGTAATTTATTTAATAACAGGCCAATTACATGTAGCCAGAGTTTGAACTTTATTATATAACAAAAAAAGTCAAGTCAGGTTAGGATTCATTTCATTCATATTTATTACACACATTTTATTTATTTATTTATTTATTTATTTATTTTTCAAGTTCAAGCAAATGAATTTTAGCTTATACTAACAAGCAAATCACATGATCTATGGTGTAAGGGTGACCACTGTGGCCGCATCCCTCCAGGGACTGAAGTTTGTGTTTTCTCCCCGTGCTTGGTTGGTTTCCTCCAAGTACTCCAGTTTCCTTCCACAGATATGCAGATTGGGCTAATCGGCATTTGCCATTGGCAAGGGCCTGAAGTCTCCTGAGATAGACTTCAGGTTTTCTACAACCCTGTATAGGCCAAGGCTATGGAAAATAAGAAAAAAAAAGAACAAATATTTCTCTAACCAGGCATCCTGGAAATCCTCTCATCCTACACTCCTACCATCTTCACAGACCACCTTACAAGACATCCTCCCCTTCATCACAACTATCATCAATGGTCCCATAACAACAAGCAGAACTGTTCTTCCCCTTCTGAAGAAACCCACTATGGATCTTGCAGACTTCAGTAAATATTGACCACCATCACCTCTCTCTTTTTTTTTTATCTCAAATCCTCCAATTAACGTTTCAAGACAACCCCTTTGGCTGTCACTGAGAAGCTGTATGTGCTGCTCAGTCAGTCAGTCTGTTACTTGTCCTGCTCCTTGTTGACCTTTCAGCAAGCCTTGTACAACATTAAAAATCTTGGAATCTGTGACACAGCATGATGATGGTTTGCTTCCTTTCTGGGAGGTAGTTTATATCAGATTAAGTGGAAGGGATCAACATCTGGTCCACACAAAACACTCCACAAGTGTCCCACAAGGCCCAGTACATGGAACCCTTCTGATCATCTTCTGTACTTGATCTATGAGTTCTTATTATTGCTACACAGATAACACTCAAACCATGCTCTCCTTCCTTCCCTCAGATTCTCATCAATCCCAGGGTAGCTGAACTTATGTTGATCCCTGGTGATCCAACCCCCTGTCAGAATTCTATGATCTTACCAGCTAATCTAACCCACTTGTCTTTACCCACACAGGCCACTTGTTCTGTCCTTTGTCATTTCGAGACTCAACTAGCTACGGGCAAGTCTGCCTCTGTGCACTATTCAACCTCTGCAGTGGATTCAGAGTGCTGATGCTTGACTTGTTTTCAGTTTTCCTACATTCTCATACACCACCCCATTACTATTTTCTTTTCATTGACCTCTTGTAGCTGATCATGTCAGATTTAAAACACTCATGCTTGCCTACAAAAAAACAAAAATAGACTTGCACCCACCTACCTCAAAGCACAGCAATACACCCCACGCTGCACTACGTTCACTTTGTTCCTCTAGCATTGCTCAACCTGTCCCATCATCTCTCAGGGTAGAAGAAGGAACTGCATCAAAATTCTCACACCTACATGGTAGTAACTTCCTCTCAATGTCTGAACAACTGCGTTATCTTCAAACAATGTCTAAAAACCTACTTTTAAATGGCAAACTTTAAAAAAGCGCTTCCCTAAAAGAGTTTTTAAACTGATGGTGCTGATGGTCAGTAACATAGTGAAACAAAATCATGGTGTGTTTATTAATAAAGACTTCAAAGCACAGTCAATGCAAGTAGTCTCAAATGAGCGCTTCTGGCAAACACCGTAAATGATGCAATAAGCACAACATCTACGAAGGACTAAAATCAAGAAAATTAAGAAAAACACACCTACAGTACAGACCAAAAGTTTGGACACACCTTCTCATTCAAAGAGTTTGAATTTGTATTATGGCAAGAAAAAAGCAGCTAAGTGAAGAAAAAAACGAGCGGCCGTCATTACTTTAAGAAATGAAGGTCAGTCAGTCCGAAAAATTGGGAAAACTTTGAAAGTGTCCCCAAGTGCCGTCACAAAAACCATCAAGCGCTACAAAGAAACTGGCTCACATGCAAACCGGCCCAGGAAAGGAAGACCAAGAGTCGCATCTGCTGCGGAGGATAAGTTCATCCGAGTCACCAGCCTCAGAAATCGCAGGTTAACAGCAGCTCAGATCAGAGAGCAGGTCAATGCCACACAGAGTTCTAGCAGCAGACACGTCTCTAGAACAACTGTTAAGAGGAGACTGTGTGAATCAGGCCTTCATGGTAGAAGATCTGCTAGGAAACCACTGCTAAGGACAGGCAACAAGCAGAAGAGACTCGTTTGGGCTAAAAAACACAATAAAAGAAACTCTTTGAATGTGTCCAAACTTTTGCTCTGCACTGTACATGGCCGTATGCCTATGCATAAATTATTTTATATGCTTGGCTTATTTTCCTGGAGATTATGGAAAAACCTGATGCATCTCTTATGATCAAAGGGAATTCGGATAGGTCATACTGTACCCTGAAAGATGAGCATTTGTGGGGTTCGTGGGAAGGCAGATGAGTGGATGGATGAACAGATAGACAGACAGATGTATAAATGTATAGATAGATAGAATAGATAAATAGATAAAGAAAACCCTTCCAGCGGCCCCGCCCCTTCGCACACCTGCAGAAGTGGACGCTGCTTAGTTAGTAAGCCTACGGAGTGAGCGCAGGACGATAACAGATTGCAGCGCACGCTGTGACAGGAACCTTAACCACATTATAAAGTTACTTGCAATATTCCACACTGATGTCTATATTTCCAAAATCAAATATTAAAGCAAATCCATGAATTATGTCAGATTATTGCACCAGCAGAACATCTCTGCAACTGTCAGCGTGATGTAAATGCCATTATTTAGGAGGCGTTGTAACCAAAAGCTTCAAAGACTCCTCAAAGACCGGATCAATATGGAGTTACCTTCAGCGAAAGACAACAGGCAAATTAACAGAGAGAGGGAACCTAAGTACTGGGAGATAAACAAGTGAGAAAAGAAGAGGGGTTGAGCTATGGGTAAATAAATTAGATAACACATCTACATTCCAGGGAATTGTTGTAAGTGAATACTGCTGTGCCAATACAGCTTTTGACCTGAATTGATTGAAAGTGAGTGACATGAGCAAGCAAGAAAAGACAAAGAGAGTGCAAGAGCACAAGAATCAGGGACAAAAGCCCTCGTCCACTTCAATTTCTAAAAACACTTATTGACGTGGCCTTCACGCCAGCACTCCGCTCTGCCCTACCCCCCAGGTTACTGCTGCCTCTCATCAGTGTCACACACTTGTCACCTTGGCTCCTTTTGTCCCCGTTAAATGTCACAAACTAGTTCCTCTGATTTTTCCCAGAAACTGGTCATTCATGCAATCTGGTCCTGCTCAGTGCTCCACGATACTGTATCTGATTGAGTCTGCTCTTGGTCAGAGTTAATGTTGTTCACATTGACTTTCTTGGAATGATGAGTTTCTGGGAAGCTCATCACTCAGGACCTCTTCTCATTACAAGAAAAAGGTCACCTGGGATCAATTCTCTTTGCTTTTTCTGGTCATTAATCAGATGTTTTTTAGTGTTGTCATGGGAATCTGGCCACTTTACTACTTGATGCTTTTAAAAAGTGTCAGATGATGTTCACTCCTTTGGGGAATTGTGGACCATAGTAATGTCATGAAAAGTTATTACTTCTGATACCCTGTATTATGTTTTTTGGGTCAGTGTCAAAAACTGGTAATTTTAGTACTAGCTGTTTGGGGACAGTTTCAGTATATTGGAATTTCTACAGTAAGAAGCTGGTTTCTTCTCAGAATTCTGCCCTTACATAACAACAGAAGCTGGTCACTAATGATTTCTCCCCTTGTGTGGTGCCAGATGCTGGTCACCCTATGACGTTCTGTCTATAGATAGCTGCAGAAGCTGGTCACTGATGATACCCTTAGACAGCGTGAGATGCTGGAAAGCTTTCTGAGATTGCAGAGAATCAAATCTTGGCCGTTACAACCCTGTCTAAGTCAGGTTTCAATATACAAAATAAACACAAGGGGTGGACAAGTCCAACCAGGAATTGTGTTGAAATTCCTTGTGAATGAAGGTTGATTGGGAAAGCTATTGGCATTTACAAGAGACTTCAAACAAAGTACAGTGATTAAACTCTGCAGCAAAACATTTAAATGGTACAAATGTTTTAAAGTTGGTTGTCCATCAGCGAATGGCGATCTGAGCCGACATGGCTCAGAGCCCGCAGCAGTCGTTCCTGTGAACACTCAGCGAGTGGAACACCTGATCCTTGGAAATTGATGATACCAACTGGCAGAAGAGGCATATCTGTCTATGAGAACTGTACACACAATCATTCACCAACACCACTGGGAGTTGTTGCCACGTTTCCTGTACAGTCCTGACCTCGCTCTAAGCCATTTCCACATTTGGAGAATTAATACAGGAGTTCCTGGGAGGCCATTAATAATGCATTTGCTTGGTGTTTGTTTACAATCTGTTTTAAATTTCCCTTAAAAGTGGTTATGTGCTTTAGAAGCCAAGAAGAAAGAAAAAATAAACAAAACTCGTTCTTACTAATTCCAAAGTGAATGGACTTACCCAGTCATTTTCAACCACTGTGCCGCGGCACACAAGTGTTCTTTGAGAGATCATCAGGTGTGCTGTGGAAAATTATCCAATTATACTAATTGGTCCAAAAATATATATTATTTAGTTACTGAAAAAAAAAAAAGAAATTTGCCATTATTGAGTGCCCATGACTGCAATGTAGTGAGTGGCAGGGAAATGGAAATACTCCTGACTGCACGACTCCGTTATGCTTGGTGTGTGGGAAACAGCTATCCAACAGTGCCATAGTCCCAAGCAAGCTTAAACGCCATCCCCAAACAAAACACCCATCAGTTCACAACAATAATGTAGACTATTTTGTAGTCTGTTTAGTCTATTAGACTAGTCTATATTTAGACGTTTTTGTTAATTATTTTTGTGTGCCTGCTTGAAAACTCTTGGAAACAGGCACCTTTAATGAAAAAGAACCCAGTGAATGAGAGCGAGTACTTAATGCTACCTAGTACTGTATCTATCTATGTGAGCTGAGCTTTTCAAGCATGACTGCTAGAAAAACTAAAAACATAGCGAGACTGATATCTGTTGAGCAAGAGCTTAGTGTGCGGCTTTCTTCAATTCCTGCCAGAATATTAGCTTTGGGTTAATCTAAGCAGACCCTAAGCAGGAGTGAGTATAAAGAAACGGAGATATTAAATTGTCATTATACAGTGTTAAGATGTTACACTGTAAACCCTAATGCTCAAAGTAATTAAACACATTGAGTACTGTTAACTTAAATAGTTGCAAATTAATAGGTCAAATTACTAGACCTTTTTATTACTAGTATTCGGAACTTTTTGGCATTTATGAGTTTGTAGAAATGACACTTTTCAAGTTAACTGAACAAATTTATATATTTTAAATATTTTATTTAATCGTAAGGACTTAAGAAACAATAACTTAAGTAAAACTTCCAAAAATCTATAGAGCGCTCATGGTGCAGTGGTAAGTGTTTCGCCTGCATGCGGAAGCCAAAAAAAAAGATTTGTAATGACAATATAACAGCTCTTCTGTGATCCGTGGCATATGCCCCATTCACTTCTTTTTGAGTAATCAGAACTTTTTGGCATTTATGAGCTCGTAGAAATGAAACTTTTCAAGTTAGCTAGGTAGTTAAGAAACAATAACTTAAGTAAAGGTTCCAAAAATATAATATCTATAGCGCACTCGTGGTGCAGTGGTAAGTGTTTCGCCTGCTATGCTGCAAGCCCCAGGTTCGATTCCCAGACCAGATGATCTGTAAAAATGTTTTTTGATTTGCACAAGTTCAACAAATTAAAAAATTTATCATTCTGTTTACTTGAAATTGGAAACATCATTACTTAAAAAAATTTACATAACTGATTACCTCAAATATTTTGAGTTTGGCCAACTTAATCGGGTTTACAGTGTAGTTACATCATAGTGCTTGGTGTTTTTTATTTTTTTAATTTTTTTGCACCATTGTGCCTTAAAATAACATCTGACTGTTGCTGAGTTATTTCAGCTTTGATTTAAAACAAACAACAACATATTTTTCTAGAATGTAAAAAATAAATCCAAATATGTGTCTAAACTTTTGACTGGTGTGTCCAAACTTTTGACTATGACTGCATTTACTTTTTCACTTTTCATCTTTTGGACAATGTCAGAATCTGGTCATGTGTGCACTTTCTACCGCCTTACTTTGTCTTAGACTTGTCTTCTGATTTTGAACGCTGTCAGAAGTTGGTATCTCTGGGAATTTCTGCATTTATAGTGTCAGAAATTAGACGGTCTAGCACCTTGGACAGTGGACTGAGTCAGACGCTGGATTTCTGCCCTTGGAGGGTTGCCCGTTCTGGCACTTTCTGCCCATGCACAGGGTCAGAAGCTGGTCAGCTTAGCACATTTTATAGAAGAAGTTGGTTATTTGGTTCATTACTCAATATTGTTCCAGCAAACTGTGGGCGTATCACTTTCTATATTTCACTTGCTTCTAACACTGAATCCTGATTATCTGCAAACCCTTAAATAAAAACCCGGCAAACTTGCAGTTCTGATCCACATGCACAGGGATGATAGATGCAGTGAGAATACGTCCGAACATCAAGAGTACCTCCTCAATAATTTACAGTGTCTGCCCATCTAGCCTTATGTCTCAGCTCTGTCAGTAAAAGTCTCTGTATTTTTCTACAGGTCTATGTCTCATGTCCCACCCGTGCAGGTCTTTTTCTTTGCCTTACCCTATGTCTGTATTTCTAACTACGTACTGTTTATGTTTGGTATACCGCATTTCCAAGCACGTGTCTGTCTCTACACGTTCCTGTCTTTTCAGGCATCGTTTTTGTCTGCTCAGGGACTGTATATGTCTATCCATTCAAATATCTGTTTAAATGTCTGACTGTTTGTTTAAATCACTTTCTCTTTATTTGAATGTTTCTTTATTTGTAAGTTTTTGAACCTATCTGGATCTACGTACGTCCACCTCTCTAGCTGTCCAAGTACTCGTCTTTCTAGACGTCTGTATATCAGTGTGTCTGTCTGTCTGTCTGTCCAGGTGTCTGTCTGTCTGTCTATGCAAATGTATGGTATAATGCAAGTACAATCTTTTTATGTCTGCCTCTTTGTCCATCTATCTTTTTTGTCTTTTTTGCCTTTTTTGTCTGCCCAATGGTTGGTCGCTTTAATTTTCTGTCCAGTGTGTTTGTCTATCCTGGCGTCTGTCGGTCAGTCCGTTGAGGTCTCATGCTGTCCACCTAAATGTCTGTCTCTTTGTTTAAGAATTTGTCTTATCTATCTATCTATCTATCTATCTATCTATCTATCTATCTATCTATCTATCTATCCTGCTGGCTGGTTGGCTGGCAGTTAGTACATTTTCCATTAATCACCTCTCACAGTCAGAAACAGACGATGTAATGGTTCTCAGCACTTGTCTGCTTTCCCGAGGAGTTACACTGTAATGGATTTTAATAGCACTGTAGTAACATGATGCATGACGACATAACAGAATGAATGCCTGTCCTTCACACACACACACACACACACACACACACACACACACACACACACACACACACACACACACACACACACACACACACACACACACACACACACACACACACACACACACACATGTTCACTAGCACTCCTCCAAACAAGTTCTCACACACATTCATGCCATGCTTTTGAAAGTGTTCTGTGTTTTCCTGCATTCCTACAGTATGTGCCTGATACCATATAACGTCTGGATCATTATTCAAACATTCATCATCCGTTACGATCGTTGAAGCTGACTGAATTGAACTCGATTCAGCTGTGCGTAAGCGTCTGCTTTGTTCAGAACACATCAGCACTGATTACACTGACTGATCTCTCGAAGATTCAGACTCATCCGGCGCTAATATCCAGCTGGTACAGGTTCACATGGACAACATTGAAGAGTGAATGTGTGAACAGAGATGCAGGTAAAATACGTGTTAAGTTCAAATATTCAACACACATCAACAGGTATGAGCAGAGACGCTAAAATAAAGACGAGGGTAAAAAATACATATCTAAAAACAAACGAATCTCTTTTTTATTAGGTTGTTTTTAAAGAAGTATTACGTCTATTACAAACCTGGAAACCATTTGCAGCTCGAATAATCAGGTTTTCAGGGACGCTCTCCACCTTTTTATTGCTTAATGCATCGCTAAGCGTGAGGTCTTTTTTATTAAATAAAACCATTTGAAAAGCTTTTAGTGCCTCTGTGTCTCGGTGTCTGAATATGCATAATAGCAAGAAGACCAGTTTTTTTTTTTTTATGTTTATCCATTCAGACGACATGTTCATTCAAGGTAATTTGCACAGCTTACGCAGCTTTAGGTTAACAAAAACAGTTCCATTCACAATCATTTATTTATTCATCTTCACTAAGGACTTAATGCCGTTCAGCGGTGTGAGGGATCCAGAGACGATCCAGGTTCGACTTTTATGGGAAATGCCGGTCTATCCTCTGTAGTACCTGTTTCTCCAGATGTCTGTCTTTCTTAGTAGAGGGATTTCTAGAAATAATTCTTCATACATTATTTAACTCACTTCCATATTTTTGGATTCTGTAAAGTTGCATTGTGACAATGACCATTGTTAATAGTGCTATATAAAATGTAATTAAAATTAATTTCATTTATTATGGGTTTGTCTCTTTATTATTATTATTATTATTGTTGTTGTTGTTGTTATTATTATTATTATTATTACTAATAATCATAATCATAATCATAATCTGTTTCAGACTTATTTGCGCTAAAAATAACATAAAAGTATAAAATTACATAAACTGACCATGACAAGGAGCAAACCTGACAGATTGAGTAAACGTGATCAGAGTGAGAGAGAGGCAGGATACAAGTGCAAATTCAAGTGATTTATTAAAATGGACACTGACCACTTTATAAAACCTTCCTTAAACATGAATATGAAAACTACTGTAGGACTAAAATTATGACTACTGACTAAGTCCAACCAGGGAAAAGACATTAACAGAAAGAAGAAGAAGAACAACAAAAGAAGACAAAGAACCAACTGAAACTTTATAGTAAACTGATGAGTATAGAACATGGTGCAAATAAAAATCAGGACAATGTGAGTGTGAAATGCATGCTGGGAAATCTGGTGTCCTGCCAAATTGTGTTGCCTTGTCAAAAAATGCTACCATAGCATACATTGATAATAGCGTCTATCGACTTGTGCTACCTTTATGAAAAAAAATGCTACTATCTAACAAGTGACGCATGTTTTAATAATTAATTATCACGTACGGTATGGATCAGAGAATTTATGCTTAGTATATTTTGAGAAACAAATATCCACATGAATGATAATTATGCTCCATCACCAAAATGAATGAAGCAGTTCCCGAGCTTGTCGGTCTTTGCATGCACAGACTGTTAAGTAGCAAAAAATAATAGAGAGACAGAACACATGGACGAGTTTCTACACACAGTAAGTCGTCCAAAAATGCAGAAGTCAAAAACACAAACCAAGGAGGATTTTGACTTGAGTAAATGACATAATACCATTTCCTGGCGCGGTAGTGAAAAAGGAGCTATACATGATCTGTGGCAGTCCGGTCCTCTACAACATGCAATATGTCAGAAGTAAATCTTCAGCGTTAAGCGCGAGAATCATGCTAGTTATGTTAGCTAGTTAACAATCACGGTTATATAAGTTTTTATGGTTTTTTTTTCTTTTTCTACAGTGTGGTGTTTTTATTATCCTGTTTTCCACCCAGTGGTCATGTTTGTGCTCATTACGCCTTAAACCTCCCACACGGAGATGTCAGAGACTCAACGCCCAAACACTGTGACCTTCCATGTTTGTGTTGATTGCTGTCACCTCTCGAGCTTCTCCTGTTCATTATCGTGATGTATATCACTAAGCCACAGCACACCGGCACTGCAGGAATAAACACGCCTCTGGTTTAACTGCGAGGAAAAGAAAAAAAAACCTGTAAGACAGAGTTAGTTAATGAAAACCCAAGAGCATGCAAATCAATAGGCTGATTAAATTTACTCAAAGAAAGAGAGAAAGAAAGAAATGTATCTTCCTGGCTCTGCACACAAACAGCTGACAGATTCACCTAAAAATTATTATTATTATTATTATTATTATTATTATTATTATTATTATTATTATTATTATTATTATTATACTTCCACTAGACTTTTGCAATTGTGCATTCATGTCTAAATGTACTCAGGACATATTTTTACATGTGTAATGTTAAAATAAAAATTCCCATCTTGCCTTTAACAATGGTATCCATATCTTTATATACTGTAGTATGTTTTAATGTCCTTATTTGGTCATTTCCTGTCTGGCGCTTGCTAGGTCTCACACAGAGTGGGTGGGGTGGAAATGCTTTACAGCATGAAATCACCCGAAGTGTTTACACCACCTCACGCTTACACTCCATATCCATCTCACCCCATGCTATTATATCTCACACATGCAAGAAGAAGGGTATCGAGTGTGTGTGTGTGTGTGTGTGTGTGTGTGTGTGTGTGTGTGTGTGTGTGTGTGTGTGTGTGTGTGTGTGGATAGTTCTTGCAATGCACTGGTGCACAGAAAGACTTTTAGATTAAAACATTGTCAGCTGAGGAACCCCGGTGAGCCGGTGCTTTAAAACCTGCCTAAGTGTTTTAAAGTCTCAGACTCTGGGAACTTCAAAACCCAGGTGTGAAATAAGAAAAAAAAAAAAAAAAAACAGTGACCTCAGATTGCGAGTTTTAAAGTTTAGTTGGAAATTTTGCAGTAAGTCTTGATTTATAGCTGTTTTTGGAATTAAAGCTTTAAACCAAATGAAATTTATTTTTATTATTTTTTTAAACAAATCTCTCTCTCTCTCTCTCTCTCTCTCTCTCTCTTTTAAATAATTATCGAAATTCAGGCTCTGTTACCTACTTTCGCTATACTTCTGCCAAAAAACAAACAAACAAAAAAGTCTTGTTTAGACAAATCAATTTCTTTCATTTTGTCTTATAAGTAAAAAAAAAAAAAAAAAAAATCAGATTTTTTTATTTTTTTATCTGATCTGAACAACATCTAGAGGCTGTTTGAAATCAAATTCAGATCAGGTTCCTAAAGATGTGTTGCAATCTGCATGCCTCATCCATGTAAACTGGATTCCTAATTGTCCATTACATTACTTGCAACCTGCCATGGAAGTCCACAACATCTCAAGATATGGGTCGTGGGACAACGATAGTGAGGGAAATAAAAAAAAATATTATTTTGTAGAAAGTTGCTATGCTTTAGGAGGTCACAGAGGGTCTTATTACTATTCTTTTTTTTTTTTTCAATTCTGCATCCTTTAGCCCTAAGTATGTAAAAATGTCGCCCAAGAATGTCTGACTTAACCACAGTATAGAAATGTGGAACAATAGTCCCTGGACAGCGGACGAAGTGACGTGTCTGATAGTGGAATGTCCTTAGAACGATACATTAGTGCAGACAAAGCTAGAAGTTCAGAAAGTTCAGAAAGAGGGCGACTTATCAAGAACCACTGTGCTGCATGTGAGTGTTTAGTGTCAATACCACAGTAATGTAAATACAGACAGGTCGACAACGTGGCATATTTGGGCTGCCAACTTTCAAATAACTGTGTAGACAGCCAGTCGTAATGATCAGGGCCTGTATTCACAAAGCTTCTCAGAATTCTCTCAGAGAGCTCCTATCTTAGCGTAAAAAGTCCTAGCTGGGAGTCTTAGAATAAAAGTGATTTAGAAAACTTCTTAGAGTAACTCAGAGTAAGGAAAGTACAAAAACCTTTATCTTAGTGAGGGGGTGTGGTCGACCCCGTTGCTAGGGATGATGCAGCAATTCAAGGACTGTGATTGGTTGATAAAAAAATAACCTCTGACCTCTGTAAAGGTCTTGAAATGTGCTCTTAGTAAAAAGTAGAATACATGATCATAGAACAGACAGTAAAATCATATTGTTTGTATATAATGACATTGTATAATCATGACTACAGACTACTTTATGCAAAATATCTGTTATAGGCTAAATGTCTTAATTAAACGATAGATTAAGATAAAAAAAACAGATAATTAAACAGTCAAATGTTGAAAATCTGTCGAATTTTGAAGCACCCAATTTCCATACAGTCGTTAGTATATTTAAGTTCTTACATTTATTTACTAAACTGATTTTATTACTTGTGATCCATTTCAGATTGATGGGAGCAAATGGCTCAGCTTTTACCAATTTACATGATTGCGGGACAGTCTGTTTAATTTACACTTTTGGATTGTATGTAGTAGTCAACAATCCAAGAGAGATGGAAGGAAGTAAAAGAACAAGAAAACCAAATTGGACAGAAGAGCAGCGTTTACTTTTAGCTTTATGTTTAGGGCTAAGATGTTTACCTTAGGAGCTGATTTTAGGGCTCGAATCATTTTTATCTTTGCTAAGATTTAATCCTAAATTTAAGGGAAAATTCTAAGAAAATGCCCTAATTCTAAGATTTTTCTTAGAATTTCATCACTCGGAGCAACTTTTAGGCTTAAGAAGCTTTTTGAATACGGGCCCAGATTTGTAAAACAAGTGAGATTTACGTGAACACTGAACAAGGCCTGAGACTTTCATTTATGAAAAGTCTTGAATGAATTTATACAGAATTTATGAAATGTCATATATGAGAATGTGTAAACATAAACAGCGTGCAGTTAGAGAGAAAATCTAATACTGAGATATCTGAGAGCAAATCACATACAGAATTTTTGTTTTGTAATGTTTGCTCTACATTATAGTATACTGTACAGTAATCAATTAACCAATCAATCAATAAATCAATCAATCAACCAATCAATCACGCAAGCAAGCAATTACTTAGTAATGTATGGCCAGACCCTTTCCAGTGCAACATTTTAACATATTATTTCCCTTTTTGTGTTCTCAAGAGATAAAGCTTAAAGAACATTATTTATAATACTAAATGTAAATAGATAATTAATTATAACTAGTACTGTACATGATCTGTGATGGATCTAAATCACTAAAATAAAATGCAGCGGAGTGGTAATACATAATAAAGTAAGTTGTAATGTAACAAAATGTTTAACTTTTAAATCAGAATATTGTACAAATGATACTGTTCTGTTAGAGTTCCATATGTGAGGTTTGAAAAAATACATAGAAAACTAATACAAATCATTTTTTTCTACCCCTCAAAAAAAAAGGCTTTGAATTATATATGATTTAAAATTCAGACATTTTGTAGATTTTAAAACAATACAAATTATGTATAAGGTTAAAAAACGAACAGTTACCAGAGAATACCCAAGAGAGGAAGTCAATACGATTTAAGAGGATCGTGTATTTTTTCCACAAAGTATAAGAATTAATGTAATACATCATTGTATTTCAGTCTGAGACATCTGTAGTTAAAAGTTATTTAAAACTAACTTATTGGATACGTATAAAACTAGATCACTGGAGTAAGCTCCATAATGAGATTCGGGAGTGAATTTATGGAAAAGAGATTCTGAAACTTTGTTTTAAACAATTTGGCAATGCTCTCCATAGAGCCTCGACTTAAAGACATCATAAATGACTTTGCTTCAAGGAAAATCTGACACCTGAGTTTGGAGTTCAACACTAAACATGCCGCACTAACAGTAGCCTAAGGCTGCTTTTACACTGGGGACTCCGGCAGGGATCCAGATGTACTTGACCTTAAAGTCTGGTACGTTTGAGTAGCGCGAACGCTCTGTGCCATACTGTACCTGTGAGCTGATAAGCTTACCAGGAAAACGTGGCTGTGAGCATGGCACAGTGCGCCTAAGCACCGTTCGAATCAGGTATTACAGCTAGTTAGTTAACTAGTAAGGCTCAAAGTGCTTCCTAGTTGAATTAGGAAGGGCCAAAACAACAAGTAGTGCAATTACTGAACACTTTGAGCCTAGTAAACTAATAAAGCCAAAAGTGTTTGTCAATAGTGCACCTAGTGGTGATTACTAGTTAATTAGTAAAGCTTTAAGAGGCTTACTAGTTAAATAGGCTTTTGCTAGCATCAGGAGGCAACACTACTGTATACCCTCAACCTGAACTTCTGAACATGACTGAGGACAGATGATGATGGCAAATAAAAATACAATCTAATGTTTCCGCCCGAAAGCCTGTCCGGTCATATTTAGCCAACATTGCTAAATTGTTCAAATGCCAGCATGCTAGTGTCAGTTTGTTCGTTATTAAAGCCGTTAATATGTTAAAGTTCGGTTTGAGACTTTGGCACACAATGCTGATGGAGATGTAGGACATACAGTAGTGCTGGTTGCCTTTGATCCTGGAGTCCGACAGGCTCCATTTGCTTCTCGGTTTGAATCTTTAAGATCTCAGACGCTTTCAGTTTCTGACACTCAGAAGTTGTGCTTATTAATCGCACATGGAGAGAGGAAACGGCAGCCCGAGCGCAGTTATCTTTAATTAAAGCCCAAGTTTATTACATGTATCCTTCATTCTTTCTTATTTCTTAACGACACACACTCTTCTCTTTTGTATTTTTTAGACATTTTTCCTTACGGCACTTTTTTTTTATAGGCTTACTTCATGTAAAGTTTACAGTATGGTACACCTCGCACCTGGACCTCCTCCTGCCTCGGAGATGTGCATCGTCTGACCCGTGCTGTTTCACGTGACTGTGCTTGCTGTACTGGAAGGGGACTGTTGTTATGCGTTATTTGTATTGAATCTACTGAATAGTATTAAAAGGATTTTTTTGAGCTCACGGGAAAGTTAGAGTTTTTCTTAATCTAATGTTTACTACACAACATGCCATGTACAGTGCTTTGCTATTCCATCCATCCATCAAGAACCTTGGACGTCCAAATAGGGACTGTGGAGGACAATGGGCGAGTACCATTATTTTTATTCATCCTACGCTGTTGGAAATTTGTGAATGCCAGTGTAAAGCCTTTCGTAGTGGGCACTGGGTCATGGACACGCAAAGCCACAGGTGCAGTGAAATCAGTATGCGTTTATTTACAGTGACAGCAAGTTACACATGTGTTTCTATGAGCAAGAGCAGAAGAACCAGCCGGCAGAGCCGTGCTCAGGTGTGTCACGGTGGGGGGCTGCCGGGGTCTCATGTTCCTTCCTGTGGCCGATGCCGGTGAGTGGCGGCGCCCCGCCCCTTTTTGGAATGTCGCATGGTTGCTGCGGTCTGTTATTGAGGTTTGGGGACGTCTTTTCCTTCTTGTGTGCACTGGCTGCAAGCCCGTCGCCACAGCCAGTTAACATAATCTTTATGTTCTGTGGAGGAAACCGGAGCACCCAGAGGAAACCCACTAAGCATGGGATAAAACATGCACACAGAGCCGATGGTATAATAGTGTGTATATAATAATAATAATAATAATAATAATAATAATAATAATAATAATCAGCCACTGGGTCTCTCGTGTGACAACAGGGCTTTCTAGATTGATGGATGGATGGAATAATAATAACAATAATAATAATAATAATAATAATAATAATAATAATAATGGTAACAGTAACTCTGCGTCATCGCCACTCCGACAGATCCATACTGTACATCATGAGTGTTATATCCTGTTAATCATGTTTTATACCGAACCTTCGCACTCCTAATGTGAAGTGAACTGTCTTGTTAGCATAGCACCTCACTAGCACCTCGGTGGTTGTTCTCCCTATTTCTCTTCCCTGGATTTTCCTCTTTACCGGTTTAGATATGAGCTTAAAACACAATAGGGGAAAGTCCGCAAGGCTGCGACAGATTCCCTCTTTCTATGTGCTGTCCGTTAATTACAAGCCATTCTCAGGCTTTATTCGTTCTCCTCCTTCCTGTTTGTGTCTGGAACCTGCCTTCCATTACAGCAGGGCTGAGGGGCAGTGAAGTGGCAGGTGATTTCCTCACAGCAATCAGAAGGCTGATGGTGGGTGGAAGTGGGAGGGGAAAGTCACAAGCAGCTCGCCTCAGGCTGTTCCCTCAGATCTCTCTCCTTCACACTCGCCCTGACAGCCGTCTTTCACACCCTGCAAGGGTAATGTGGAGTGTACAGCCGTTACTGAACACCTTAAAGCTAATAAACCTCTTTTAGATAAAGCTGAAAAGGGCAGTTTCAAGGTCGAAGGCTGTGCACTGCTGCTAGGAGAAAAATAGACTTTCTTTCTTTCTTTCTTTCTTTCTTTCTAAAAATGCTGCAGGTGGCGTATAATGATGCGTTCAGAATATTATTAAAGCCCGTAAAATGGACTACTGTACTGTACGTATGTTATATGTTTGTAAATAACAATTTTCCGACTTTTTATGCTGTTCTGTGTAATTTTATGTATAAAATCATATGTTGATTAATTGATTCAACATTTTTTATTATAAAAGCTTTAACTGTGCCTTTAAAAAGTGGTATAAGGTATTTGTCTTGTTATAATATTCTATTATTATTGTTTTTAGTTGTAGTAATAGTAGTCAAAGTCAAAGTCACATTTATTTTTAAAGTGACAAAAGACAGTTGACCAAAGTGCTGACAATAATAAGGAAATAAAATGAAATAAAACAATAAACAAGAATAAAAATAGTAGTAGTTGCAGTAGGAAACACACCAAATTCATAATACAGAGCAAAAGTTTGGACACCCCTTCTCATTCAGCGAGTTTTCTTTCTTGTGTTCTTTAGTGTTCTTTAGCCCAAACGCGTCTCTTCTGCTTGTTGCCTGTCCTTAGCAGTGGTTTCCTAGCAGATCTTCTACCATGAAGGCCTGATTCACACAGTCTCCTCTTAACAGTTGTTCTAGAGACGTGTCTGCTGCTAGAACTCTGTGTGGCATTGACCTGCTCTCTGATCTGAGCTGCTGTTAATCTGCGATTTCTGAGGCTGGTGACTCGGATGAACTTATCCTCCGCAGCAGAGGCGACTCTTGGTCTTCCTTTCCTGGGCCGGTCCGCATGTCAGCCAGTTTCTTTGTAGCGCTTGATGGTTTTTGTGACTGC
>JAAGKR010004526.1:39314-51814 GCA_011419295.1 Clarias macrocephalus | reverse complement strand
AGCGATGAGTGTGTGTTCTTCTGCACCATTGTCTCGCCTCACCTTTAAAGGTGGCATTTTTGTAATCAATAAACAGGTTTTTTTTTTTTAGTCAAATGATGGTACAGGAGTGAAGATGCCCTTCGGTCTCGTGAAAATGCACAGAAATTTTTAAAATCTGACTTTTGTCTGAAATAGCATACCAAATTACAAAACATCTCAAAACAGTATTTACAAAATATCAAAATGTCTCAAGTTAAAATTCATAAAATACAGAAATACAGTACAGACCAAAAGTTTGGACACACCTTCTCATTCATAGAGTTTGAATTTGTAATATGGCAAGAAAAAAGCAGCTAAGTGAAGAAAAACGAGTGGCATCATTACTTTAAGAAATAAAGGTCAGTCAGTTTGAAAAAATTGGGAAAACTTTGAAAGTGTCCCCAAGTGCCGTCACAAAAACCATCAAGCGCTACAAAGAAACTGGCTCACATGCGGACCGGCCCAGGAAAGGAAGACCGAGAGTCGCCTCTGCTGCAGAGGATAAGTTCATCCGAGTCACCAGCCTCAGAAATCGCAGGTTAACAGCAGCTCAGATCAGAGAGCAGGTCAATGCCACACAGAGTTCTAGCAGCAGACACGTCTCTAGAACAACTGTTAAGAGGAGACTGTGTGAATCAGGCCTTCATGGTAGAAGATCTGCTAGGAAACCACTGCTGAGGACAGGCAACAAGCAGAAGTTTGGGCTAAAGAACACAAGAAAGAAAAACTGAATTTAAAACACCAAATCAAAATTCAAAACCTTTCAAATTGGGATTAAACACACCTCGATCAGATTTGATATCGTCTTCAAATAGAATTCAAAATGTCTCAGAACAGAAAACACCTCAAATCAAAACCGAAAACATCTTTGCTTAAAGTAATAAAAACAAAAAGTCATTAAATCAGATCAAAAATCTTTTCACATCAAACTACAAAACATATCAAATCAAGAAATAATCAAATACTAATTGAAAACTTTTGACTTTACTAGTTTCGACTTTATGACGATGAAAATTGTAGAAATTGTATTTTTAATTCTGATCTTTTCCCAGGCTAGTGTTTATGAAGTTAGATTCTTTTTTTATTACAAATTCGCCTTTGAGTAACATGATTTGTATTCAATCCTATGTTAATGTAATCATTCCAAGCAGATTTAAGGTGGTCTATGCCAGCAGTGCTCATCCCTAATCCTAGAGGACCACCACCTCTACATATTATAGTGTTTTCCCACTTCAGTTATGAAAAGGCTGCTAATTAATTGATTAGTTAAATCAGGTATGATGGGAGCTGGGAACGCACTAAAATGTGCAGGGCAGTGGTCCTCCAGGACTCGGGTTGAGATCCGCTAGGCTAGGCTATTTCTGTTAGGTAAAGCTTAGGTATTACAGCAGTGCCTTCGCATACAAATTCAGTCCTTCCAGAGGTGAGTTTCTAAGGTGAATTTTCATATTTCCCTTAGCAAATAATGTAAATGCAGATAATCCAGTCCAGCCGCCCAAAAATATTACCAATATTACCAGTTTCTGACACTATAATTGTATTTTTGCATATAAAAACAATTTAAAAAATATGTGTGAAGGACTTGTAAATGAAGTACCACGTAAAATAAATAGACATTAAACCTCTTGGCACCTGTTACTTTAAAAATGAAACTGAAAGTGATTCCCTTTTCTTCTTGCTACCATCCTTGATATCATTCCTGGGATGCATAATGTGTATGTCATCACTAAATCTTGTAAAAAAAAACATGTAAACTTGTGTTGCTCCGCTGATGCAAACAGGTTTTGAATGGCTCCTGGACGTAAGGGCAACTTAGCCGGTGTTTCGGTTCATGTGCCGAGGCGAATTTCCAGTTCTTTGGGCGAAAAATTCTTAATGTGGCGTGTTCGTACGCCGAGGTACCACCTTAACTTATTAGTCAACTTGTCTGCAAAATGGAACTGAAAATTCCAACCAAATTTTTACAAACATTTTGTTGATTTGAACTCAAACATAGTACGTTCTAAATAGTACGTTCTACTAAAACACGGCATGTACTTAATGTTTCTACTTGTGCAGGGTGCCATTACTTTCGTCCTGACCGGACGTTTATTAAAAATTCAGGTGTTTCTTTGACCTGATTATTAAGCGATTTAATTGATCATTTATTGTTTTCAATGCAGATTTAAACACTTTTTTAAGAATTCTGGCTGAATAAATTGTTAAAAAGAATTTGACAACCATGACACTGAAATCCTGTGTCTTCCTAGGAGACTTACCAGACAGGGTGCACCCGAGATGCCGATGCATCATAGGGCGCACACACACACACACACACACACACACACACACACACACACACACACACACACACACACACACACACACACACACACACACACACACACACACACCCTGTACAGGCAATTTGGGAACACCAATTAGCCTAATCTACATGTCTTTTGGTCTGTTCGAGGAAACCGGAGTATGTGGAGGAAACCCACTAAGCACTGGGTGAACATGCAAACTCCATGCACTCGGACTCTGAGCTCTGAGGCAGGAATTGAACCCGGACCCTGGTGGTTCAGGGTGACAGTGCTAACTGCTAACCAACATACTGCCATGTTTAATTCAAGTATAATAATAAAACAATCAATAAATTGTTTAAAATTCATTTGTAGAGAGAGAGAGAGAGAGAGAGAGAGAGAGCGAGAGAGACCTGGGACAAAAGTTACAGCCATTATTCTGGAAAAACAAAAAATTCAGAAAATTTAAATAATTTATAATTTTCTTATAATTTAGGGTAAGATGCCAATACTTGCCAATTTTTTTTTCCATAGTTGTAGTATACACTTACTTAATTTGGGTTACTCACGAACAGCCCTGAGTTATGGCCACCTGTTCTGTTTTGTTTTTGCGAGTGTGTTCTTTTCCTCACGCCCTTTATGGGCGTAACAAGCGTAGAGGGAACATAAAATAATTTCTCCATCTCGCGTTCCAGAAATGTGATGTTTCCTCTATGGGGATTGAGAGGCAGTGCAATCACACACACACACATACACACATACACACACATCCACACACACCTGCCCGCATTGTTCAATCAAGTCTGGCACACGACAGGAAGAGAATGTTTGCATCCTCCACTTAAGTGCCCCTTTCCTCCCATGATGACATCACAGGGAACAGGAAGTCGTTGGATTGGAAACCCCCGCCCCTCCTCGTGTTAAGGGTTCGGGCGAGACAGACACATGCGCTCTGACCCCCCGCACACACAGATGCGGTCCTACGAAAGGCGCTACGAGGCGGAAAGAGAAGGAAGGAGATGGATGGATGGACGGAGGGATGGAACGGAGGGACAGAAGGGGCCGAGGGGAAGCTCGGATCGCTCCTGGTGGGCCGCGGGGGGCAGGATGTTATGGTTTGTTCAGCGTTTAATGTGGGCGTTTCCGACAAGGTGCAGAGTGCCCTCCTCACCACAGAACGGGAGATTTATGACAGTGATGGCTGACGGCTCACTTCTCCAGGGTGTGTGTGTGTGTGTGTATGTGTGTTGGGGTACTTTTTTTGCCTGTGCATCTGTATATACAGTATGTGTGTGTATATATCTGTGTTCTTGGCAGAATCCACTTCCACTTGCTCTGAAGGTCAGTAGTAGCGGTCCCTTCATTCCTGGCCTTGAGGATGAGGATGTCAGCTCAGTCAAACTTCTGAGCTGGAAAGTTTAAAAACAGCACATGCAGTCTGGACATGACCTCTAACCCCACTTTAAAGGCTACACTTAGCACAATAGCACCGTCGGCTCATATGGTCTGGCAACCTGCTCTGGCGGTTAAGCCAACAGGTAGAGGCGTGCAGCTCTGACCCTGTGTTTTTATCTTGACCGCAGCCCCCATGCTGGGCCTCCCATAAAAGTGTCGTCTGGCCCCTTAATGCGTTTTCCACCGGGCTCCGCGCACTGATTTTGGCCGGGGCCTTGATTGATTTTTATAGCCATGAGACTTTGTTATTGGAAGATATCTTAGCGGCTCCTCGTGATCTCGCTCCTGCGGCAATGGCTAAATGAAACAGATGCAACACGCCCGTCCGCCCCCCGGGGGGCAGTTGGAAACCGCGCCGACCGGAATCAGCGTCAGAACAAACGCACCGGCCCTTATCTCTGTTATTCCATCGTCTAACATCTTTTTAAGCTCGTGGACGGGGGGGGGGGGGGGAGTGTGAGGTGGGTCAGAGAGGTGCCGCGTCTGCATCGTCCAGATGTAGCGAAAAGCACCTATATTTGGATGTTTTGGAGACGAGGTCGGCCAGAGAGGAACGCTCAGCCTTTCGAAGCGGACTGTTCCACGGAGACGCAGGCGGGAAGAGGTCAGAGGAGCGGCTCGCTAACCAGCCTCACTCAGCACCCGTGGACAAACACCTCAGTGACATCCTGCACGACAAAAATAAAAGCGCTTTTCATGTCTCCTTATAATAAAGAATATATTTAATATATTAATAATATATATATATATATACAATCTAATTAAAATTTGTTTTTAATAATATATGAATTTTTATCCAATTATATTGTATTAATTATTACTTTATTTAATAAAATAAGAAAACAAGAAAAAAAAAGTTTATTTAAAAATACCGTTTTAATTTTGTATTTTAGTTTATACAATTGACTAAATTGATAGAACAAGTGTATTTCTATCTGCAAGTGACTTGTTTACACTCTAAAACTCTAAATTCATCCTTTTTACAGCACAAACAAGCAAACAATCAATTAAATAAATGAAAAATGTGATTACGCTTGCTTTTATTTTGTTTATTTCACCAAGTGAACAGATTTTCTCTTTTCATGTCTGGAAATGACCTGTTTAACCTTGAAACACTTTTGCAAGTAAACAAATAAATTCAATAAATTAATTTATAAACAATAAACAAACAGACAATTTTGAAGTCTCAGCAAATAAATAACAGCTTTTTGTAAAATGATTACATGTTTTTTTTATTTTTTTTTTACGATTTTAATTTGTATTTCTTTTACAACAAATTTTTACCATTTAAATCTTTTAATCGCAAACTGGAACACCAACTTTATCTTCTTGTTATAAAACAACCACACAAACATAAAAACAAATAATATAAACAAAAAAGGCGATTCATTTTTTCCCTTTTTGTTTGTAAAATTGGATTTAAATTTGTGAAGAAAAAAAAAAAAAAGGTTTCCTCTCACAGTCCGAAGATATTAGGCTAGTTAGCATTTTGTGTGTGTACTTGTGCCCAGGTGTACCAGGCTACACCCTACCTAGTGCCCCGAGTCACCTGGGATACATTCCAGGCCTCCCGCGAACTGGATACAGTAAGTATCTGACTGTGTACAGGACAAGCGGTGTAGAGAGCGAGTGTGTGAGCGAGTGTTAATACAATTAAACTTTGGGACTTTCCTTTTTAGACTGCAAAACTATTTATAATCTTATTCAAAGGATTTAAAAAAAAAACAAAACACAGTTATTCAAGAAGTCACATATTTATGGCTTTTTCACGTGATCTGTGGTGACCTTTCAATAATGTCACGCCCAGTGAGAGAGGGAGATGAGACAGAATGAGGAGAGAGAGCGAGAGAGCGAGAGAATGGAAAATTGAAAGGAAGGGAGAGAGGAGTGAAAGAAGGGAAGGGCAACAAGAGAGAGCTGTTTGGCAACATCACTCCCTATTTTAAGCTTCCGTGATAAGGCCACACTGAGGAGAAGGTTCTTGGCTCTTGGTTTTGTGCTGTTGATCAGTTTACTTTGAGGCCTTCTACCCCAGCATGCTCATCTCCGGACTGCCTCAGGCCATGTGTGTGTGTTTCATGTGGGTGTTAATAAACTGCTATACCACTTGAAAATAAACTATGATGAAACACACTACATTAAACTGACATTACATGTTTAAAGTGAAACATTTGGAAACATTTTTTTTATTTTTTTGGTTATGCCATAATTCCTGTGATACGTTACCGTCGTAGGTTTTGGGGAACCTCCTGAAGATGGGTCGTGGATGGAACGTCCAGCATGACAATGACCCAAAACATACCGACCAAGGCAAGGCACAAAGGAGTGTCCTAGCCAGTCTCCATACATTTAATCCTATAGAAAACTCATGGACGGAGCTGAAACTTCGCATTCTCACGCGACAGGCAAGAAACCAAAAGGATTTAGAGAAGATCTGTAAAGAACATTGGACAAAAACCCTCATGAGATGTGTGCAAACCTGGTAACTGACTACAAGGAATATCTTACCCAACAAGTGTTTCTCCACCAGCTACTAAGGCGATCAAATACTTGTTTTATTCACTGAAATGCAACTCGATTTATAACGTTTGTATCATGTGCTTTTTCTGGATCTTTGGTTGGTCTCGATCCTTTACAGTATATCTATGATAAAACTGATAGACGCTTAATTGCTTTGTAAGTGGGCAAAAGTACACAAACTGCAGAGGATCAAATAGTTAAAAAAAATAATAATTTTTTACCACTGTAAACTTGTATCACTTTTTAGCTAGAATACTTTCAAAACAGTGTTTTGAAAAAAAAAAGAAAAAAAAAAAAAGAAAATAAATCCCATAAACCAAATATAGCTTGTTCTACCTTATTATTTTATTTCTACCTACAAACTTTTGGTATCTTGCCAAAAATGGTGTTCAAGTTCAATGCTAACTATTAAATATTTTGTGTGAAATTAACGTATATAACGTCCAAACCGTTATTTTTTATTTATTTAAATTTTAAATGAATAATTATGTTAAATATTTCATGCTAAATTTAGGTTAGTAGCTGCAGCATGAAAATAATCAAACCTCAGACACTAAATATAGCTGATTACATTTGACATGTTATGCATTAGTTTATGTATTTGTTTAAAATACTGTATATCTTTAAAAATAATAAAAAAAAATAAGATAAGAGGAAGAGACTATACATGTATCACTGACACAAATTCCTGCTTTCTGTTTTGAATTCATCTGGAAACTTGTTTTCAATTTTTTATTTTTTTATGCGTTACACATTTTTAGTTACAATATGTTCATTTCATCGGTACAGTATGATATTGCGCATACTGTAAAAAGCACACCACAGACACTGAACACATTTGGGATAGTTGATGATCGAAAGCACCAAAGACCACGACTGTGTAGATGCGATTCTCCCGCAAATCATTCCTTTCATTTCTTCAATCCGCGAGTGATCTTGTGTACAGAAATGCTGGAGCTTCACCTCCTGAGATTAAAGAACAAACGTGAGAACCGAGCAAACGCTCAGAAGCACGAGAGCAAGTCTGATGAAAGCGGCACACACAGTGTCTGATAAAGATCAGAGATCAGGAGACCATCTGCTTGTGTGTATGTGTGTGTGCGCCCTTTTATCCAGTGCATGTGAGCTGGAGAGATAAACAGCATCGAGTTGGGCATCGAGATCGTTGGACATTATAACCAC
The DNA here is from genome assembly GCA_011419295.1 of Clarias macrocephalus. Taxonomy (NCBI): domain Eukaryota; kingdom Metazoa; phylum Chordata; class Actinopteri; order Siluriformes; family Clariidae; genus Clarias; species Clarias macrocephalus. The sequence goes on along the minus strand of JAAGKR010004526.1, from coordinate 44,351 downwards.
TCCTTCCTTTCCGATTCACACACACACACACACACACACACAAACACACACACACACATGCTGTAACTTCAAAATTAATGAGTGATACGAATGGGCCATGAAATGAGCCTCGTTCAGCCAACCCTTGAAGAACATCTCTCTCTCTCTCTCTCTCTCTCTCTCTCTCTCTCACAAACACACACACACACACTGCTTCTCATTTATCTGATTTAGAGGCCCATAGGGATGGCTGGAGGCTGTGTTTGGAGCTAAACTGGCAGTGCCACATGGTGCCAGCTCCTAAGGTCCTCCCTCTGGTCCACCATGTCTCTCTCTCCGTTGTGACTTTTGACCCACACGAGAGGAGAAACTGTCCCCTTAAACAAACACACACGTGCATGCACACACACACACACAAGCTCTAAGTACACAACCCTTGTTTCCTCCCCTCTTTTTACCTGAGGTTGCTGTGTGTTGAAATTAATTAGTGCACATTTGTCTTCTAGAGCAGACGGATGGATAGATAGACATTTGTGGCATTTTCTTCATTCCACTATCCTATACAAAGTGAAAGCAAAATCTAGTGAGTGTGTGTGTGTGTGTGTGTGTGTGTGTGTGTGTGTGTGTGTGTGTGTGTGTGTGTGTGTGTGTGGTAATTAGCATGCATTTTAAATAAAAAGAACATTGGTGTTATCTATCTATCTATCTATCTATCTATCTATCTATCTATCTATCTATCTATCTATCTATCTATCTGTATCTCTATCTATAGTTGAACTAATGACATGTGATGGCATACTGTATTATGATACACATGCAGGAATGTACTGTATGAATAGCTATGTAAATAAATACATACTGTATATCACATTTCCCTATACCAACATACTGTTCTAATCTCATTTCTAAACCTATACAACAATATCTGTATCGTTACACACATGCATGCATTTACATAACAGTGCTTCTAATATAAATTCCTTATTTCTTAATCTATAATCTATAAACCGTTTACCATTTACAGTGTATGCATGTTTGTGTAACAATGCTTACAATATATGCCTAAAGATATAGAACAATACATGTACTATTAATCATATACTGCACACTCAGGTCTATATATAGCAAGTCTTATATCTATATTTAATTCCTACTGTATAACTGCCTGTATCCTGTATGTAAAGGCCTGTATGTCTTCACCCTCCTCTTGTATCTAGATTTCAATATATGTGTGAATATCACCATATAACTTACCCCACTATACCTTTTATATGTATCCTTATTCATGCATGTCTACCTATATGTAATGTGAGTGCCTTAACATTCCCATAGGCCTGCAATCAATATTCTTGTTATACTATTATCTCTGTATATGCATGTCTGTAAAGACTAACAGTGCTTAGCTTTCTATTCCTTAATCCCTCATATCTATATCTGAACCTGTACCTAGGCATGTCCCCCTTATAGTAACATCCTTCTCAGCACAGCCAGTCTACCTATGTCGTTTATGTATAGCTGAAAATGAATAAGCTTTGGGTTTCTTTAGGCTCGCACAGTAAAGTGACATAATAATAATAATAATAATAATAATAATAATAATAATAATAATAATAATAATACAGGGTTTCGCATGTAGGGCCTGTCACCTCCTGTACAATCCCGCACACTGAATTCACACAGGATGCAGGACACGCGCCGCGCGTTTGGAGGCTGAACACACACACACACGCACGCACACGCGCACGCCCGCGCGCTCGCGTTCGTCAAAACAGCCCATAGTTAGTACAGGTGACGCGCTATATGATAGTATGCGGTTTGGGGTTTGGAAAGCAGCCGTCCTCGTTATCTCCCTGGACTTCTCTCTCTCTCTCACTCTCTCACTCACACACACACACACACACACTCTTTTTTTTCCCGTTGCCGGAAACCACCTCTCTCTCTCTCTCTCTCTCTCTCTCTCTCTCTGCTCTTTGCTTTTAATGTCCCTCATGTAATGCGTGTTTTCCAGCTTTTCCAGTCGGTGCGCACCAGAGCAGCCTGGGAGGGACGGGGAGGCAAATAAAGGACAGGACGAGACAAGAGAGAGAGAGAGAGAGAGAGAGAGAGAGAGAGAGAGAGAGAGAGGCAGGACACCTGTTTTTGGAAAAAAAAGAGAAATAAAATAAAATAACTCCATCATGGGGACCCTCCTAAAGTTTGCTGACTTCGCGCACTTGCGACATGGAAAAGAGAGACGCGCCTTTCCTTTTTGGCAGGGGTGGATCTCGAAACAGCAGGGGAAAAACTGCAGTTTATGAGTGGAGAGATAAATAGGGGCATTTATTTATTTATTTATTTATTTATTTATTTATTTATTTGCTTTGTGAATCAATTCACTGCCAACTGAAGCTGTTTGGGAGACACACAGGAGACGCGCTGCGCAGAGAAGCGCAACAATTTACGCACAAGCATTTTCCCTATTTATTATTATTATTATTATTATTATTATTATTATTATTATTATTATTATTATTAGATCCGTTTTAATTCATCGCTTTAATCTTCTTTACGGATTATTGCTACTTGTTGAAAATAAAATTCCATTAAACTGGTTTACTGAGTGTCTCTGCTCCGATTTTTGGATACATTCTGATGTTCATTTAATTTTTATTCTCCAATGAGTCTCTTAAATGGAATGGAGTGCTGATTATTAATTCGGCGCCGAATTAAGACGCCTCCTCTAGATTACGACAAATTTAATTTATTAGGAAATTTATTTGTAAGGGAATCTGCAGCAGGCCGGTTAATCAGTGCGTATTAATGTGTAAAATGGGTTGTTTTGTTTTTCTAATCGTATTTCGTTGTTTTAAGAGTACCTTGTCAAACTGTATAATTTGTAAATATATAATATAATATAATATAATATAATATAATATAATATAATATAATATTCTCCATAGTTTGTTCCTGTGGAATTTCCAAGATCCGCTGTGAAACTCGCCCTCAAATTAAACGCAAAAATTAATGACCCCACTATCTGATCATTGGCGCATCTTTAACAGCAAAGAAACAACAAACAAACAACCAAACAAGCAAACAAAATCAACATGCTGTAATTCACACCGCAAATTACGCACTGGTTCCTTAATGATTCTGAAGTCGGGTAAAAACCTTTCTGGACACTTTCAAATGCTTTGGTCAGAGAGAGAGAGAGAGAGAGGTGAAAGATTAGGAGGTGGAAATATGAGACGCCGCTATAACCACCGTGCGTAAAGTCCTTATAATCGGCACCGCGTTCACTTTCAAAGCTGTTAAGTAAAAACATCAAGCGGACACATTGTATATAAATTAACACAACCAGCAACATCTGAAACAAGCTGCAGTGCTTGATCTAGAACAAGAAGTTTAGTTTTTTTTTTTCTCTCAGCCTGTATAAGGAAGGAATCATCCTGCTTCGGGGTGATAGAGCTACGGATGAATAAAAGTTCTCCACAACACGCCAGAGATTATTTGCACATTATTTGCACACGTCCAAAAAGAAGAAGAAAAAAGCCCTAAAGATGTTGTCACTCTAAAAACAAAAGTTTTCCAGGAAGATATTTGTATATATTATTTTTTTTTTTTTTTGCTTCTGTTTAGAGATTAAGGACGTTGAAAAATCCTCACGATGTTTAAACAATGTTTGCACACTCGGACACCTTCATGAGGATGATGGAGAATGTGCTTGTGGGATAAAAAAAACAACAACAACATGACAATTCAGTCCATATATTCACCTTACATATTTATTATTAATTAAATGCTCAGTTTATCATAAAACGTTTTTATTTTCGCACATGCATCGTTTTTTTTTTCTTTTCTTCCCTGGGCGTGTGAGAACCCTGATTTCGAATGACATTTTCTTCCAATAATGATGCAAATAATGTTCTTAATGATGATAAGAAATATGGGTGATTAGGCATGACAAGCTGCAATAATTCAGCAAATATTGGACACTTTTATTAGAACAACAACAACAATTAAAAAAAAAAAAAACAATCCTTACAAGTCCTGTCCCCCTTTTTTTTCCCTCGATGATTTGTCAGGTAAGGGGTGTTTTCTTTCCTTTCCTTTTTTTCCCTCTCTCTCTCCTCTCCAAGTCCTCAGAGCGCACCGAGTTCCTCGCGAGCCACCGTCCGCGGTTCTTATTGGTAGGCGCGCGGTTACATCACAATGGCCGATGGTGACGCGGAGTTCTTTCCTGTTTCCTTCGGCCGCGTCTTTAAGTGGGTGCCTGCAGTCGGAGGAGCGCGTGCAGAGAGCGCTTCTTCTTCTTCTTACTCTTGCGTTTCTCGCGCGCGCCTTCTTCTTTTTCATCCTCGCCACCGCCGCGCAGCCTGTGCGCGCTCCCGGACACCCGGCGCCACGCACTGCCCCAGCGCAGTGTATTCCATAAAGGAACAGAAATCTCTCTTTTTTCCCCTGTATGTGTATGTGTGTGTGTGTGTGTATGTGTGTGCCGCGTTCACGCTTTTTTTTACCCACACATCTCTCTCTCTCTACCTCTCATGCTCTTTCTTTCTCTTTCTCTCTCTCTCTTGCACACACACACTTGCTCTCTCTCTCTCTCTCTCACACACACACAAACACACAGACACGCACACACACTCATTTCCCACGCGCGTCGCCCGCTCGCTCCCGTTACTCGGGGAGAATATTTTGTGCACGGGGGTTTGATCGTACTGTAAATAAAAACAAATAAAAAAAGGGAGAAGAAGTAAGAAGAAAAGGACGGTTCCATTTCCCTTTTGAAAAAGGTAAGTGACTCTTGAAGAGTTTTACAGCTTTTGCTGTCATTTTTGTGGTGTTTTTTTTTTATTTTTAATAAATGTAGAGTCTCGAGATCTTCACTTTTATTATGATTTTTTTAAGGAAAGGAAAAGAAAACGAAACTTATAACCGTGCAAGGCGTTCTCCTGAAATCTGAATTCAGGAAGTTTCCAGGGATGGAAATAATCGTCCTCCGTGTGATTTATTATTATTATTATTATTATTATTATTATTATTATTATTATAACGATTTTTAAGGGCGGTCATGTC
>JAAGKR010004526.1:0-31824 GCA_011419295.1 Clarias macrocephalus | reverse complement strand
GCGGGGGGGTAAGACAAAGATGCGCTTTTCCAACTAACCCCCACCCACCCCCCCCCCCCCACCCACACACAGCCCCACCACCCTTTTCTCTCTTTTTCTCTCATTTCTTTTTTTTTTTTTCTTTCTCTCCCTCAATTATGTGAAGTACTCCACTCGTGGTTGGTCTGAATCCGCATTATCTTTGAATGTGTGCACACTTTATAAGACTTGTTTATGTTTTCGTGATTAGCCGTATTTACATGACAAACGTGTCATTTTACAGTCGTATTGCAGCTTCAAAGGGACGTCTTTAGACGCTCTTTCGCTAGCCCTTGAACGTCACGGCCAAATTGGTGCCTACAGAAATGAAATGGGGTGGCAAATTCGCTGTCATGATGCCATACCAGGAGGCTGCACTCCAGAGAGACTGAGAGAGACAGACAGACAGACAGAGAGAGACCGAGAGTAAACTCAGAAACAAAAACGATGCTTAACTTCAAGACAATCCTGATAAAGCATATGTACTTTCATATGTAATTTCATAATGTGACCCGAAACCTGACGCCGAAACGAGAAACACTAAGAGTCGTTCTGGGTTTTTGTCAGCCCCTGAGGCCTTCTCCAAAGTGCTTACCGCTGTATTTGTAGGTGACATGCAAAACGATCTCTCACTCTTTTACATCTGAAGGAGGAGGTTGGCTGAGGCTTAGGGCTTAGGGAAAGACGTTGCTCGCTTTGCCTGCCTAATGGCTTTCTCATGTAAAACTGGCTTTTCTGCGGTGGTATATTGGCCGTGACGGCGCAGCGCCTTGAGTAATGATGATGACAATGGCAAGCAAATCCTGCCTGCTCTCTGCTCGGGGCTCGGCTGCTTTTCCTTAACCCACTCATTTGCACATTCAGGAAGGGCTTTCCCCCAACCACCTGAAGAAGGCCAAGCTCATGTTCTTCTACACCAGGTACCCCAGCTCCAACATGCTCAAGATGTTCTTCTCCGACGTTAAGGTGAGTACACCGCCTTAGACCTTTGATAGCGATTATTATTATTATTATTATTATTATTATCATGACTGTTATTGTCATTATGATTTGGAAGGAGATGTGTATGTGTGTGTGTGCGTGTATGTGGGGGGAGTTGGTGACATGGTATCGGCTTACCTCACTTGTCCAGGTGAGTTCACTTACAAACGTTGGGCAGCCCACTGGTGGCGTTAGGGAAATGTTAAATGCCACAGCTGTTGCTATTGGTCAAGGCCAGTGGAGATTAATTCGGAAGGAAAAAGGATACCGGCACAAGCCGGGACAGCTGCGAGCCAGGTAGATGGGTGAGCGGTTGGGTATTTGGACAGTAAGATCGATAGGAATCGGAGGTGCATGGATTAATAGTCACTAAAAACGTCGAGAGGTTTGTAATCAGGTCATGATTGCAACGTCGTGTCCCAAGCATCTACCCTTATCCAATCCACACGATGCCCTGTAGAGCTTCAGAACATACCTATACTGATTCAACTGATTAAACATTTGCAGGAAACAGCGTGCGCGTTATGTGTGCACTAAACCCCGCAGCACATTCAGGTCATCTTATTCAAATCACCCGACAAACTTCCTCTTTTTTTTTAACAGTTTGCTTATGGGTAACTACTGCACAGGCAACAAACAACACCAAACTAATCCCATGGCTAAACCCTGCTGCAGTTACACCAGTGACGGCACAATTTGGCCTGAAAAACACCAAAACGAAGGAAAAGACAAGATTGAATCTTTTCACTTTCATTGAAAGTTGGCGTAAGCATAAGACGTTCATATAACTGATGCTGTTTATTATTGTTATAAAAAAAAAAATGTTATGTGTAAGACGGAAATCCGTTGGCGTCGGATGTCACAACGCTAAATGGAGTGCTCTCTTCCCTGATCCATAGCTCCTTTTTTTTTTTTGCCTTGCCTTTCTGCGTCAACAAACCATTTCCCCGTTCCCCACTAACGGTTAGCATTCACACCTTCAGTGTCCCCATGCGTTATCAAAACTCGCATCTCCAAGCGAAAGCTGATCGTCACGTATGTATACAAATGAACTAAATTTCCCTTAATCTCGCAGAGCATCCATGAATTCATCCATCATTCCCTCGCCGGCGAATTTTAACCGCGCTAGCGGGCAGCGCGCACCTATACGACGCAAACAATTTCTTCAAATTAAATCATCAAATTATGACATAAGGCAGGATAATGGCCCTCTGAGTGCATCCAAACCCCACGGACCGTTTTTTTTTTTTTTTTTTTTTTTTCCACCCATAATCCTCGCTAGCATTAAGGTTGCACTTAATTGAACTAGATTAACATAACACCGAAACAAGGTCAAATTGTTGGCAGCATTCTCTCTGCATGGCTTTGTTCGTAACTGCGTCACGGAACAATAGATGGCACGGATTTTATCTTTTTTCTCCTCCATCCCCTAACCCCCCCCCACACACACACACTCTTCCATTCTCATGGGGATTCGCTACTGTCCTTATAATAGTTATTCATTAGTCATTCATTATATTTCCATATCTCATGAATATCAATGCAGGACATGTTGCATGTTAAAGACTACCCACTGTCTTAATAGGCTCTCATTATCTGGAGGATGAGAACGGTGGGAACGGGACGTCCGCGCAGCTTTCGCTTTGTTTGTCACAGATCCGTCGGAGCGATGAGGTCGGGAATAAGACCACCCTAGACTGAACGGACACTTGTGGAGGGCCCGCTAATTGGAGTGGTTAGAGACCTGTTGACTTTTGACCTGTGTGGATAGACTTATTCGGAATTAGTCACACGTCAGGAAGGACGACGCGTCCTGTTTGCATTGTACGCTAACGAGACACACTAGCTGATGTTAAGGTTCATTTTAATGAATTAGTGGGAAATTAATATTGATGGGGGGGGGGGGGGATTAATCCTTAGATGATTCTTGGGCGCAAAATGTCATGCTAAATGTATGATATTTTAAATTTATTATTCAAGTCAAACCGGGACTTTTGATTCTGCGGAATAACAGAACACAGTTATGAGAGTAAAATCACCCTGCTACACTTATCCCGATGCTAAGACACCATCGATGTAGGAATATCTGTTCGTATGCCACCTGAAACACTGGCCCCCCAGGAACTCCATTAATGGCCCAAAATGAGGGAGGGATGGGGCAATAACTTCCAGCTGAGCTCCTGTAACATGCAAGTGAATGATTGTGTGTACAGTTCCCACAGACAGATGCATCTCTTCCACAAGTTGGCGACAAGTTATCCATTGATTTTTCAAGGATCAGGCGTTCCACTCGCTGCGTGTTTACGAGAACGACTGCAGTGGGCTCTGAGCCACCCCGGCCGGGATCATCATTTACGGACGTACGTCCTCCGTTAAAACTTTTGCACCGTTCAAATATTTTACGGCAGCTAAGAATCCCATCACAGTACTGTGCTTGTGCTTTCACACCTTGAAAGTCCCAGTTTGACTTGAACACCCTTTGTATTTTTTTTATTATTATTATTAATTATACATTCTTTCCATAATTTGTACAGTAATGCAATTTCAAAATACAATGAATTTGTCAGCAATCAGATTTTCTTGTTAGAAATAAAAGGAATATTAATATGATATGAAGCAAAATTAAAAAGAAAAAATAATAATGCAATCATATATATTTTATTGGACAAAATAAGGTTAAAGTGCTAGCTGAAAAATATCCTTCTAAAGCTACAAATGCAACTGATACTGTATTGCAAGTAATTTTTTTAGAAAATAACATTACTTCAATTAAAATCAAACTTAATTTAAAAAATGACTTGACCAGCAAGGCAGCTGTGTTTCTGTTTTCAGCTGGTTAGCTTTTTAAATTACGTCATAAAGTTTGCTGTGAGTAGGTTAGAATCAAGCTAAGATAATTAGCTTAATAATAATCATTTTAAACCCTGACCTGCCCCCCCCCCCCCGCCCTCTCTCTCTCTGTAAAGCATTTAATCATCACGTTGAATCGCAGGGTGCCAAAAGTTTCTCACCTCTAACAAATGATGTACTAAATGCTACACAGTGGTCCTGTGACAATTCACAAATGCAGGCTTCTTTTGTTTTTCTGCTGATGCTACAGTGGAGAGGGATGTTTTTCTTTTCCCTCTTTAGTTCTCCAGCAGGAAGTGTGTGTGAGCAAGTGTGTGTGTGTGTGTGTGTGTGTGTGTGTGTGTGTGTGTGTGTGTGTGTAAGATATGGTTTAATGCTGGCGCATGATATTACAGACATTGAGGTAAAAAGAAAAGTACACAGATGACTTCAGAGAGCTGGACCGTACAGTAATAACAATTACCCCTGACACACACACACACACACACACACACACACACACATACACACACATACATACACACACTTGTTCTCCGTCTTTCTCGCTCACACTCTTTCGCTCTCCGGTGGTGTGACAGGAAAGGTCTTTGTTGTGAGTGATGAGGTCATTGTCAGTGATTTAGAGCTCATCATAAAGACACACACACACACACACACGTACGCACACATGCACACATGCACACACACCCGTCTGTCAAACCACATGCTCAGGTTGAAAGGGCTAGGCCAGATCGGACAGACCTCCTCGTGATGGTCACTCACTTGTCTGTTTTTATTTATTTATTTATTTTATTTTAAATTTTCTACTTCTTTTGTTTGCCCTCTATTTTCAGTTATATAATAGAATAGAATAGAATAATAATAAAGTATTGTTTATGCATAAATGACACAGTAATTAATGAGTGAGAGAGATTTCAGTTAACACAGCTAATCTGTCTGGCTGATTGTTAACGCTGTCTGTGTCTAACTTTCTCATTTCAGAATATCTATGATTAGTTTATCTCTCTCTCTCTCTTAGTGTGTGTGTGTGTGTGTGTGTGTGTGTGTGTGTGTGTGTGTGTGTGTGTGTGTGTGTGTTTTAGTGCCAGACTCTTGTGTCAGTACTTTCCGAAAGCTAGCAAACAGCGTCTGCGTTTCTTTTGTGCGCCAGACTGTGCGCGTGGCTCCCCTCGTTTTTGTCTCTCTGTATCTCCTCTCTCCGTCCATCGTCCGTCCCTCGGTCACTAGCGTCCCGCGTCCTCGTTCTCTCGCCATTTCTGTTCCTTTCGTCTCTTTGCTCTGAACAATAGTACTGTCTAATCTCCATGTAAAAGCTGCTTCCCCTCCCCAGAGGGCTGCTTGCCCATCGTTTTGTCATCTTTTTTGTTTTTTTTTCTTTTTTTTTCTGAAAGACAGGAGATGAAGGAGAAAATGGGGGAGGATGAAGAGGGCCCTTTTTTGTGTGGGGGGGGGGGGAAGGGGGGGGTAATTAAAGAGGTACGAGGGGCCCATTTAGCTCTTATCAGCTGTTTGTTTGTGAGAAGAGTTTTCTTTCTGTCTCTTTCTATCTATCTCTATCTCCGACCCCCCCCCCCCCCTCCCTACCTCCTCTGTGGGTTCATTGCCCTGATGAACTGTAACCCAGTGCTCTCTTAAACGGTTTAAGGTTGTATTGAATTTGGCAGAGATCATGCCCGCGGGGGGAATGGTAGATGAAGGCAGGCCGTTGATTGGTGAACGGGTTTAAGCTGATGTTTGAACTCCCCGTGGGTCCGATATGCTCTTTTTTATGTTGACTTTATCAGTTTTCTGCTCAATTATCCATCCGAGGCTCTTGCAGCTGAGGGCTGCCCATAACTCACCACCCCCCAATCCCCTTAACCCCCCCCCCCCCCTTTTCCATGCCCCGTCCAGATTGCCTCCCCGACTCGTGTAGAGAGAGAGAGAGAGAGAGAGAAGCTTTTCTTTTATTCATGTAAATGATGTTAATGATATTTCCCAGCGTCGACACACGATCTGTGATTATGAAGATTTGATTAACAATTAACCCTACCCTATTTTACCCAGAGGAATACTTGCTAACAAGGGTGGAATTTCTACAGTGTTGTGGTGCAATATGTCTAAAGAATACTATCACAAGTGTCCAAAAAAAAAAAAAAACGTTGTTATGAATCATTATCACTAAAACAAGACAGAAAAAAGGCTATAGATAAATAAATACATTATTATAGTATAGTATAGTATTTATAAACTACGGTAAAGCTTAGTATAGTGTGGTATAGTATAGTATCTTATCTTATGATATGGTGTGTTAAAATTTACTTTAGTATGCCATAGCCTTGTACCAGTATAGTATAGTATTTATTGCTCATGCATGGGTGGAGTCAGATGAAAATGACCCGACTGTTCAGAGCAGACTCAAATAGTCACTCGTTGCAACTGTGATGAACAGAAAAGCCTCTCAGAAGGCACAGTCTACTGGACCTTCAAGAGAAATTTCAAGTGAATCAGATCCTGATAGCTGTACTTGGCCATCACTGCAAGTTTCCCATATAATTCAGCTGAAAATTTCAGCCCCTTCTAGCATTAATAGATTTTTTTATTATTATTATTTTTTTTTATCCTGCTACAGGCACATGCAGACGCCGGCACTAAAAAAAAGGGAATTAATCCGAGAGCCTTAGCTGCTAATCGTCCTCATATCCTTCACTACATCGTTAAATCGCACTGAAATGGTATTTAATTTCAGGTTATATGTAGCACAGATGTCCGTGTCTAATGGACTCTCTTCGCTCTGTCCCTGTCTCCCAGTTTAACCGGTGTATCACGTCTCAGCTGATCAAGTGGTTCAGTAATTTTCGGGAGTTCTACTACATCCAGATGGAGAAGTTCGCCAGGCAGGCCATAAACGACGGCGTGACGGGGGCTGAAGAGATCAGCGTCAGCCGAGACTCTGAGCTCTTCAGAGCTCTCAACATGCACTACAACAAGGCCAATGACTTTGAGGTACACACACACACACACACACACACATGATGAAAAGATGAAAAGATGTGCACAAATGTGCTGGGTGTGTGCCTAGCTGGAATCATTTGGACACTGTAAGAATGAATGCCTGTGATTTTACTGTGCCATAGTGATTAGAGAGAGAGAGAGGGGGGGGGGGGAGAGGAAGCGAAAGACAGAGAGAGTGTCCTGTGAGTCCGGAAGGTTAGTGCAGTCCCCTGGAAGGACCAGGTCTGCTGGCAAAGCACTTCGTCAGAAAACACCTCACACTGGAGTAGAGCAAGGTTATGAGTCCTGCTGCTTCAGAGAGAGAGAGAGAGAGAGAGAGAGATGCCAGGACGAAAAAGAGAGAAACATGGGGGAGAGAGAGGGAGGGTCTGATGGCAGGGAGAAACAGAGAAAGAGAATCAGAGAGAGAGAAACTGGCGAGAAAAATGGCCAGTTGAAAGGAAGTGAAGTGAGAGTGAGAAAAGAGAGAGAGAGTGAGAGATGGAGAGCTACAGGGAAAATGTATAGGTGAGGAAAAGGAAGGTGAGGAATGAACCTGTGACAAAAAGCTTGAATATAGAATACATTAAATACACTTATCAACCTTTTTTTTTACTCTCTAGAGTTTTATTCAGACCATTTGTTATTAATTTATAATCATAATTAAGTAAGCTAGTTTGTTGATTGCTAATGTTAGCCAGTCCATCTAGACTTCAGCTCTTAAAATGATCGATTGCTAACAATACACAGCGAACAATGAACCATATTAGCCGCAGTTAATCGCTTAACCCAAAAACAACCTGCTCACTGATTATTTTCCATGCGTTGCGGGCTAACGTTAAACATTAGCTAAGCATTTACACTTAGCAAGCTAGTCATAAATAAACTACAGATAAACTAGCATACAGTCGACTGAGAGTGCTGGCGCTAATGGCAAACTCAGCTAAACCGCCAACAGTCTCATTTAAATGATATATAGCATGTTATCGAGATTATTATTATTTTTTTTATGTTAACGCTAAATGTTTAATGATGTAACTTTTATTTAAAGGGCTTAGCTCGATCGATAAGTACAAACTTTTTTTTTACTGAGAAAGGTGGCTGCATGACTCGCTAATGTCAAACTTAGGTAAACATTTACACTTAGCAAGCTTGTTATGAGTGAGTGTTATTAGCTAAAAGTCTCATGTAAATAAATTTTGTTCTTTTATGTACTGTAAGCTTTATGTGTCCAAAGACTCGTCTTTTGTTTGGAGAGCTTAATGCTAGCTACAAACTAGCATAGAGTTAACTGTGAGTGCTTTTCTTGACTAGGGCTAATGTTTTAACGAATTAGCCTGGGAGTTTCAGGAACACAATGTCCCGGCCGAGGTTATACTGAGATGTTATATGAGGTTGATTTTATGGTGTAAAGTTTTGACACTTAATAACATCAACGCAGATCATATTTTAGTATCAAACCCGAACTTGCAAGATCAAACTCACTTCCTGTTTGCACCTGAAATGCAGGAGTGTCCAATGTAGTGGTGCGCTTATCTCGTCCATCCCATCCCCACCTCGGCATACACACACACACACACACACACACACACACACACACACACACACACACACACACACACCTGCCTTTCCTCTTCTTCATCTTCTACTTCTTCTTCTTCTTTTTTCCTTCCTCTTTCATCTTGCTATTTATCTCTATTATCTCATCACCTTTCTTTTCCCACTGACCGTTTGCCTTTTGAAAGAAAGGACAGGTTGTTCCTTCTCCACACCTGACACACACACACACACACACACACACACACACACACGTATAGAGACACTCATCTCAGGGTGCAGGAACTTAAGGTTTCATGCTCGAGATGATTTCCATATATAAACGAGAGATTTGCCTACGGAGAGGAGATGGGTGAATAAGTCTACTGTTGTTCTGTGAAGTTTTGGTCTGCGTGCGTGCACACGCAGGAGTGTTTGTGTGTGTTGGCGGGAAGTAGACAGGGCTGTTTTGCATATTAAGGATTTTCTCAGCAGGTGTCTGATGGATCTAATAGCTGATCAAAACTTTGCACAAGGAAATTATGCCAAGCCATGCAAATCTTTACAAACTAACCCACCTGACCGTACTCTGTGTGTGTCTCCGTGTGCGTGCGCCTGTGTGTGTGTGTGTGTGATATGATGTAGAGGCAGAAATTGTGCTGGTTGTGAACTTACATGTCCCCAAGATACCCAATCTCCCTACCTGGCTAGATCACCATTCGAAACACGAGCTTGTGCTGAATCAGCATCGTGCGCACACACGCACACACACACACACACACACACACACACACACACACACACACACACAGGGCAAGTTTTTTTTTTTGTCCCGATCCATGTACTCAGCTCCACCTTGCGAGTCTCTTTAGCCTAAATGAGTGTGTCCTGTTTCTTTGCCCACCTCCCTCGTCCTCCTCCTCGTCCTCCTCCTCGTGCCCCCCCACCTCCCCGTCTGTCTCTTTTCTCCACTTTGACGGTAATCAGCTCTGTCACTGATTTCTTTCTTCGCTCCCTCGAGAAGCCTTTTGTAATTACTGTTTGCTACTTCTCTCATTCCCTCTCTCGCGCTCCCTCTCTTTTTTCTGCGCCCATCATTTTCTTCTTCTGTTTTCTCGTTCCTTTCATCCTCTTCAAATGCTTTTCTTCCGTTCCGTTCCTCTCTTGAGCCCATTAGGAAGTTTTAATGACATATTTTTCCCCTCACGGCACAGCGAGCACAATCGGCAATTAAAGCATCTTCATTAATTACTCTCTCTCTCTCTCTCTCTCTCTCTCTCTCTCGCGCTCCTCTCGCTCCCTTTTTCTGACTGTTCGCTCTGCATTCGTCATCTCTGTCCATCAGTAAACACTAACACACAACATTTCAGGAGCCACTTCAATATTCAATTTTATTTATTTATTTATTTATTTATTTATTTATTTATTTATTTATTTTGGAATCGCATGTTTGTTTTTCGCATCTTAGTGACAGAATAATTTCCCTGACAAAGCTCTCATGAAACGTTTAGGATTGAAGAGCAACAAAGGATTAGCTTCAGATGTGACCCATTACGAGTTAGCGACTAATCCGCAGTAATAGCGTTGATTATTTTCCTTTAACGCCACGTCCCAAAGCGTTTCATTCCACTTAAACCAACACTTCCTATCCATATACAGCACTGTGCTTTTAACTTTAGCCTCTCATTTCTACATTTTTTGCTTCCAAAGAACCAGACATTTTTCTATTTTTCCATGTAGTATTGAGGAACAGTTCGCCAGGCCACACAGCGATCTATGAAACATTCAAGCACACAAAAAAAATGCATCTAAATTAAGGCATGAACCAGCGAGAAACAGGTGCAGATGATGACAGATGACAGAAGCGGGGAAATGAGGTTGCTGCTGAGGTTGTTACATAATCAACCAGTATTTACATTGTGTCTTTAGGCACTTTGCAACCTTCAATTTCTTTCATTTGATCATCATAATTGAATTTGATTGAATTTTAATTTGATATGAAGAAATAAGGGGCGGGTTCAAGACTTAAGACATAAATCTCCTTCCTAGAATTATGAGATTCATTGAATTAACAATAATTTATTCATTTCTTTATTTATAGAAACATATATATATATAAACACACACAATTTGCATTTAAAAAAAGGAAAACGTGAGTCACGATTTGAATGAAAATAGATATCTAAAAAAAAAAAAAAGAAGAAGCTTAGGATGTAAAATGGTGTGTGTAAGTGTGTAAGTGTGCATGATGCTGATCTGGTAACAGCTTATTCCTATCTACATTACATCATCACATTTATAAAGACTTACAAGACAACAACAAAAAAAAGGAAACCTGTAATTCAGCGCTTTTTACATGGCGGGGCTGGACGTGTGTGACTGCCGGTCTCCCTGCAGGCTGGAGCGTCTTGCCTAACGCACTCCAGGTCGTCTTGTCCATGCCAGACAGAAGCACTTAGTGCCAGAGTGCCGTTTCTCCCCCGTGGGCCCCGGGGCAGGTGGGGTTGGATTGGGTTTGAATGAGGTCGTCTGCTTCTTCTCATATTGCCCTCGACACGACGGACCAGATAAGCCATTTAGCAAAGACAAAAGGATCTGATTCAGATGTGTAGCCGCTGACTGTCACTTTTGCATGTTTTTGTGCACTTTAGGTGAAAAAAATGTGTCGGATCCCAGACTCGGGTTTCAGAGTCCCGGAGAGAGATTTGCAACTTGTTCTTTTAATTGCGCAAACACTCCTTTGTACCTGCCGGTGAAACCTGGCCCCTTAGCCCCCGGATCTAGACGTGACCTTGTAAGAGTCAAAGTTTGACTAGCGTGCTCTGGAGTGGTTTCCATCTGCGTAGGTGTTCATGTGTACGTGTGTGTGTGTGTGTTTGAAATGAAGCCATCCCAGACCCTTTCCCTCAGGCTGACATTAAAAGATCTGGTTTTTGCTTTAATCTGAATTGATCTAAAGTGGCCTCGATCACGGCTAAAGACTGCTATCCTGACACTGCTCTAAGAGGGAACACACACACACACACACACACACACACACACACACACACACACACACACACACACACACACACATAAACATATGCTGCATCTTTTCTCCATCCTTCTTCCTGTCTTTCTTGACTTCTTTCTTCAAGTCTTCTTTGTCCTTCCTCCATCCTTCTCCTCCCTCCCTTCCCCCTCCCTCCTCTTGTTCTCCCTTTCCACCTGCTCGTCTCTCCATCCTGATATTGAGATGCAAAGGAACAGCTTGTCACATTCAACATGCTCAAAAAAAAAAAGAAAAAAAAAAAGACCTTCCCCCCACAGAACCTCGACGGTACGGCGAGCGTCCGTGCCAAGGAGATTGGCGCACACTTGGCAGGGCCGAGAGTGCCAATGGCCTTGTCTCAAGTCCTCCCGCGTCCCCTTTTTCCACCCAAATAGATCGCGCCAAGATGGTGGCCATCAGTGCTGGCTGGACGCGTCGCTCCCCCGTGGTGTGCCCCTCGGCTCTATCCTCAGCCCAATGTTAATCTGCTCCATCCTCTATAACCTTGTGATTGCGAGGGAGAACATATAAAACTTCTACATTAAAAAATATCCTGTATTACACCACAGCATAGGTGATATGTAGCACTTTTTCCATAACGTCTTATGCGTTGAGTAATAGAACACTTCATAATGATCACTTTTAACCCTGCCTCCTTTTCATCACATCACTTTGTTGTTTATTATTTTGCTAAAACAGCACACCCTGTGCAAACTTACCACTAATTCTGGAAGTCAATTTAGTTTTACATAGCGTCTCCTTCTCTTTCCACTTTGTCGATGCTCCAGATGTCTCAGCTCCCACACCCACGTCCCCTCCCATCTCACACCCCTCACTCCCTATCGTTATACGCGCTCGTGACTGTTTGACTCCAGGGACCTGTTTGGTGACCCCGCTTTGCTCAGAAACAAACCCAATCTGGGCGCCATGTGGAGGACGTTACAAGACAAGAGTTTCTCCCTGCTCATCTGTAATGCAGATTACATCGCAATCTGCTCGCCACAGAGCTACCGTGCAGAGGTTAGAAGCGCGTATACATTAGCAAAGACAAGATATCCAGCAAGCAAGACTGGGGCGCGGAGGCAAACGTCTCTGGCAAGACATCGTCTCGGGCGTATTAGATGGCTTAGCGGAAATATTTACATTTATAACAGTCGCATTCCTAAACTGCTAGCAGGCTTTATATATGGTATATAATGCATGACATAACAGTGTGGGATACCCGTCATTATTACTTGATTTCTAATTAATATTGATTTTAAAAAATATATTTGCATTTTACTTTTTATATGAAAAATTGCTTTTAAATTTAAATATTAAAATATTAATATTATATGTTATAATATTATATAAATATAATAATATTGTATATATTTTAAAATATTTTACTATATTTAAAAAAATAGGAATACAAGTTAGAAATATGTAGAAATTAAATAAAGAAAGATAAAAGATAAAGATAAAGAAAGAAAGAAAATAAATATAAACAATCTATTATAAAAATTTTCTGTTCCATAATTCTTTTAGTTGTTTTCAAGTTTATAATATGAATAACAAATATTTAAAGAATCATATAAATGTAACTATTTGGAATTTTGTATATATATGGTACTTTTTATTTATTCTACTTAATGTACTTATTTATTTATTTATTGCTAATTTCTCATTAATAAAAGTTGCCAGGGTAAATCAGATCGAAGGAAGACTAGATATACATGATACTTTTTTTTATCTACTTTTTGACCCAGTCCTTGGAGGACCAACAGAATCATCACACACACTTTCTCTCTCACGCACATACACCTTGAGAAGCAGAGTGATGACGTGGCTTGGATGTCCTTTCACCAGCTCTTAAGAGTAAAAAAAAAAAAAACAAGCAAGTGGCAAGGCCATGCTAGAATGTCCAACTCAGCTGCAATGTTTGCCTATCAGGGAAAAATCTCCTGCTGGACTCTTCAAGGCTGCATGGTTTGGGAGCCTTGGTTTCAGGGAAAATGCTTATCATGAGAGACCGAGAGAAAGAGAGAGAGAGAGAGAGAGAGAGAGAGGACTAGATAGACAAACTGGGACTCAGAGTGTTTGGATGTTGTGACACAAAAAGCCTTATCATGGCTTGTCCTCCACTATTGATTCGTCGCTGATAGGAACACCAGTGACCAAACACGGTTTGCTTTTAGGCATCGTTGAGAAACAGGGTGGGGGGGGGGTGTTTTTCAGTTTCCGACCACCAATACAGATGAAAAAAAACAAAAAATCCCTCAATACAAGAACGAATACACACCCTCATCCAGGAGAGCGTACCTGGGCAGTTCCCAGCTCGTCTCGAACGGTCAGGTTGACATGAGAATTTTTCCGTTTCGCGTTCCCAGGCCGCTGGTTAGGGATTAACCAGGAGCGCTCGGAGCATGCGGGGTCCGTGAATCCTTCAAGGCCATCGCTGCCTTTATCTCTCAGGGTCAGCTTTTGTTTGGCCAGCGCAGAACAAATAAAAACACGCTCCCAAATGAAATAAGACCGTGTCAAAGAACCAAGCTCAATCCCCACCTCCCAGCACCCCCCCCCCCCCATCTCCTCTCTTCTCTTTTCTCCTCTTCAATCTCTACCGCCATAAATCTGCGTGAAAGTTTCACTTAGCTACATATGATTTAACACACACGCTCCGTCCGGAGTCGGACTTTCCCCTTAAACACACACACTTTGAGTGAAAGTTGACTTGACAGCTTGTTGTGCATTATAATGGCAGGTTTAAAGGCGTGCTCAGGCAGGACAATGTTCCATTGGCTAATCAAAGGCAAGGAAATCTGAAGCCGTCTGTCGCATCTGAGAAACATAACTCTCACATCTCATAAAGCTTTCTGTCAGCAGAGAGAGAGAGAGAGAGAGGAAGAAAAGGAAGAGGAAGATAGTTCTGGGCAAGTTCGGTTCTGTCAGAAAAATCAATGGAACACCCTTTAAACCTTCAAACCTTTAAAACTTAGAGTGTATTTGAGGGGAACACGTAAAAACACAAACACATAAACACACACACAGACACACACACATACATACATACAGGATGTATCTCAATCAGTCTCTGAGCTGCGACACCTGCTTATGATATTCTAGGATTGATCTGAACGTGTGCATGCGTGCGCACGTGTATATGTGTGTGTGTGTGTGTGTGTGTGTGTGTGTGTGTGTGTGTGTGTGTGTGTGTGTTCGTCTGCCTGTGCATGTGTGTTCATATGTGCGAGTGCACACACGTGTGTTAATATCCCAGTCATGCCATATCATTCTGTCATCATTACCATACGACTCTTAAAAGTTGTTTATGTGCTACTTCAGAGGAGACTTGACAGGTGTTAATCTGAAATGCAACCAACACCATCACACCCATTACCCCCTACCCCCCCCCCCCACACACACACACACACGCTCAGACATACACACATATACTCAGACACACTCACTTACTCACTCACCTGAAGATGAAGAACAAGAAGAAGGAGCATCATTCTCGAATCTGATTGGTCAGAATTATTTTTTGTTTGTTTGTTTGTTTGTTTGTTTTAAGTAAGAGCAGCTCTAACTTTAATGGTTGCTATGGTAACAACTTAAAAAGTCGCTGACTGACATGGAGATGATTATTGAAAGAGTCTCCAGTGTTGGCACTTTGTCACAATTACATGATGTTCCACAAAGTTAAATGTAACCACACACACACACACACACACACACACACACACACACACACACACACACACACACACACACGTGCGCACATGCACAAATGTCCTCTTTACCCTTTACACACATGGGGACAAATGTCCCGCAGCGAATAAAGCAATCAGTAGGAAGACAAAACTGGAGAACGGTCGCGCACATGCACGCACGCACACACACATACACACACACACACATCTGTGACAACTGCGTGATATATAGATATACACAGGTTCCCAAAAGAGGCTGGGAAAAGGGTGCTCAGGACAAGAACAAGCTTCTGGCTTCTCCTCGTTTTTTTCTCCTCCTCCTCCTCCTTTTCCCTCCCTCCTTCCTCAGTCTATCTTCATCTCTGTCTTTCTCACCTTTCATTTCATCACTCTATCCTTCCCCCTCAGGTTTCATCCCTAACCGGCTGCATCTCTCTCTCTCTCTCTCTCTCTCTCTTATACACACACACACACACACACACATATGCTTTCTACCTCTGTCTACTTCCAACCCCCTCTCTCGTTCTCTCCCTCCCTTCCCTCTCCTTCTTCTCTGTCAAGAGGATCTAAAATACCGGTACCCTTTTCTCCTTGACATTGGCGTCTCCCCGCAGTCAGCATTTCGCCGTCCTTTCGTAGCGAAAGCGTCAGGAGAAATTCCGTGCAGGAGTATTCTTAGCAATGCGCCACTCTGCTCTGCTCCTGCAGACAAACTTACACTTTGGGCTGCTTCTACTTTCCGTGTATAACGAAAAGGAAGCACACACACTCAAACACACACACACACATACAAACACACAGTAAGAGTTCGTACTGTTCACAGTGTACATAGCTGTGATAATTGCAGTATAGTGACACACACACACACGTGCGCGCTAAGCGTTTGCATTGTATTCAGCGTGTACATAGCTATGATAATTATAGTATAATGCTATCCACACACACACACACACACACACACACACACACACACACACACACACACGTCCTGAGGTCCACACTCGGCCAAGATAGTACTGCAAGATAGCAATGGTGTGTGTCTGTGTGTGTGTGAGTACATTGCCACTAACCTTGGTGTGTCCTAACACTCTTGATGAGTGTCTGCAGGGCACAGGAGGAGTGCAGTTATGGTCACACACACACACACACACACACACACACACACACACACACACACACACACACACACACACTAGATGTAGTCACAGTTACACATAGCCCTTATGTGAGTAAAAGAACCTGACCTGGTGGTAGTAGTAATAGTAGTACTGTGTGTGTGTGTGTGTGTGTGTGTGTGTGTGTGTGTGTGTGTGTGAGAGAGAGAGAGAGAGAGAGAGAGAGAGAGAGACCATATGTGCTCACTTTTTGTGCATTTTATGTTGTTTGAATTGCTTGTGTTTATAAATCTGACAGAACTCACACGACCCTGTTTGCTAAGCGTGTGTTTGGGAAGCAAAGTGAAATCTGAGCCCTAGACAGCCTCGGTTTAGTAATTAACCCTCACATCTGAGGTAAATGTTAGTATTCTCGATCAGTTTGTTCCGTTTTTATCGACGTTCTGCCCTCACGTCGCCTGTATCATAACCGTAACAGGTGCGCGCTAGCTACAGCAGCTAAGTCATTCAACTCAGAGATTAGCCGCTGCGCTCCTGAATTTCTTAAGAACGCGTTTCGTTTCGTTCTCGTGAGGAGAGAAGTGAAGCGCGGTTATTTCGCTTTTGAGAGGGATATGAGAGTTACGGTGGCGATCCGCTGTGTCTTAGATACATGACAGGGAACAGATTAGCGAGCAGGCTGCTCCCTGGGCGACTTCTGCTTTTTGGGCTTCTTCTGCTTTCCCCTTTCTTACCTTGTTACATTTCACACACACGGATTCAAACATTGCCTGACAGTTAGTTCACCTCTTATTTATGAGCATGTCACACACACACACACACGCACACACACACACGCACACACACACACACACACACACACACACACACACACACACACACAAAGGGACACACCTGTCCTGTATTCACTTCCCATTTCTGTGTGTGTGTGTGTGTGTGTGTGTGTGTGTGTGTGTGTGTGTGTGTGTTACTTAAGCTGTGCAAATACTGGGAAGTTCCACAAGACTGTGTGTCCAGAAAGCAGTTTTATAGGAAGTGAGAGCAAGACAATGTGATGTGTAATGCCACATATCACTGTGTTTCCTCATGCCTGTCAAACTGGAGTGGCTGATAAGAAGCTTGTGTGTCTGCCTGCGCATACATATGCACACACACAAATCAGCTATAATATTAAAAATAGTGTACGTCTCGTTTGTGCTGCCAAAACATCCCTGACCCGTTGAGCCACGGCCTCCACAGCGCGTCTGAATGAGCGCTGCGGTATCTGGCACCAAGACGTTAGCAGCAGATCCTATAACTTTTGGATCAACAAAGTTTGTCCAACACATCCCACAGATGCAACAGAAGAGTTCAGGAATGGTTTGAGGAACACGACAAAGAATTCAAGGTGTCGACTCGGCCTTTAAATGCCTCGTACATCAATCCGGTTGAGTGTCTGTGGGATGCGCTGTACAAACAAGCCTGATCCAAGAGGGGCCAAACCTAGCAACTTACAGGACTTAAAGGATCTGCCGCTAACGTCTTGGTGCCAGATACCACCGCACTCCTTTAGAGGGACAGTGGAGTCCAGACATCAAATAAGAGACACCTATACAGGTGGTATTAATCTGCCTTTATCCATATATATATTCATATATATTTATTTATATATTTGACTGATTTATATATATGACTGTGGCAACAGTAGCCTTGAACGGAAAGCGCCGATAAGACAGAGCCGCCAACAGAAGTTTTATTACAAGGGTAGTGCAGATATTTTTGACTCACGTTTGTGTGTATGCATATACTGTATACTTTATTGTTATTATTATTATTATTATTGTTATTGTTATTATTATTATTACTATTATTATCAGCCTCCGATTATGTATTCTGCATACAGGAGTTGACGCGTTCTCGCTCTCTCCCTTTCGTTTTCCTGACAGGTTCCTGAACGCTTCTTAGAGGTCGCTCAGATAACACTGCGCGAGTTCTTCAACGCCATCGTGGCCGGGAAGGATGTGGACCCGTCCTGGAAGAAGGCCATCTATAAAGTCATCTGCAAGCTTGACTCAGAAGTTCCAGAGATCTTCAAATCTCCCAACTGTCTCCAAGAGCTCCTACACGAGTAACTTTCCCCCATGACCTCCTTCACTACACCTGATGATTTGAGTTTTTTTTTTGTTTGTTTGTTTTTTTTGAGTTTTAATATTTTCCCCCTTATTCTTGTTTTATTTGAATGTATGGCATATGAAGTAGCATTCCTAAGCTTTTTTTTTTTTGCCTTCTTTCCCTTGGGGTGATCTAGTTAAATTTTGCGAATTCTTGTCGTTTATTTTACATATTCTTTTTTTTTCATATTTGAAGGGACTTTGATCCCTCTAGGGCCCTTTGACTTTTTGCCTGCCCGCTCTGGAATTACGTGTAATCCTCATGAAATCCCAATATGGAAGCCAAACAACTCAGCGAACTGGTATGACTGATGACTTGGGCTTTGTTCAAACAAGTTTTGAAGTGTGTATTTCACTGGAGAAGTGGGCATTGCATTTATAGGGTGTATAGAATTATTATTATTATTATTATTATTATTATTATTATTATTATTATTATTATTATTTCTATTATTATTGTTATTTTATTACTGTTGGTGTTCTTGTTGTCGTTGTTGTTGTTCCTGCTTGGGTAAGACTGGCACTTGGAGGTTTTTCTTTCTTTCTTTTTTCCTTCCTTCTTTTTCCTCTTTTTGTTTCATGATAAGATTGCAAGAAAATAAATTATTATTCCAAATGTAAATCTCTAACTATATGCAAAACTATATTACAGACTTTACATTAGAATAGCTTTTCATTAAGTCCTCGCCCTGGATTTTTTGGTTTATATGGGTCCAAGATTGAACATCTTATTTTTGGCTGGCTTTGACTGACAGCCCAATGCACCAATCACAACGACTGAAAGGGCCTTGTAACCCCGCCCATTTTTATTATTCTTTACAAAGCTGGCTTTTGTTTTGTTCTATTTCATCAGTTCTCTGGTTTGCACAGAAAATACAACTGGAACATATACTGCAATGATCTAGTCCCTCTAAAGCACATAGCATCACCAGCACACACATACAAACAATGTCCTGCTCAGTAAGTAGCTGTGTGTGTGGCACTTGCTCAGTTAAAGAGGCATAGTGATCAAGCAGGAGGTTGTCATCTCAAGGCCAAGTTTCTGAGCGACTACACCACGGATACGACGTCACTTCAAAATTTAAATTCGGTAGCTATGCACATCTCAAGAACACACATTCAAATGCCCTTCAACTGCTCATTCCAGAGGAATCATTCGAAACCTTCGAGGACGTATGAGAGTGTGTGTACACTTATTTTTCAGCGTGAGTGGTTTTTTTTTTTTTTTTTTTTTGCTGTGTGGTTATTAGCTCAGTATTTTTATTGTGTTTCTTAAATACTGAATTGCTATGAAAATAAAAAGCAACCATGTTTGAAAAGGACACATTACAACATGAATTCAATCCTTGCATATGATTTTTTCCCCCCTGGATGTTACAATTTGAAAGTTTGTACTGTATGGATATGAATTTAAAAAAATGCACTTACCTGTTGTTCAGTGAAAGCAATGACATTGGATTTTATTTAATAAAGATTGAAAATATACTTGAAACAATAATTTTACTTTTGCTTTTTTTCTTTTGCCCCATTAGTAGTTGTAGATGCCATTGTATACATGGTTTAAAATAATAATAATTATTATTAAATAATAAAAAGTCATCAGAGACAAAATGGCAAGACGTTTGTGGAAAATAGTACCGTAAAAGAGTCAAAACACCTTGACAAACTAAAACTACAACATGAAGTTAGAAAAAAATTAACTAAAATTGTCAGAAACACAAGAGTAAAAGGGAAACAATAAATAAAAGTAAAAACAACAGTGAATCAGAAAATGCAAAACAAAATCTCACTCATTTTCAGTGTTACCTATTCAACCATACTAAGGCTGCATGACAAAAAATAAATAAAAAAGCAAGTAAAATGAATAATAATAATAATAATAATAATAATAATAATAAACATCCATGAATTAAAAATGTATTTTAAATAAAAACTTTTCTAAATATCCTCCAGCTGGCTGATTTCTACATTGTAACCAATCAGCAACAAGAACAAACAATCTGAAGTGTATCTTTTCTTCTGTTAGAATTCTTGCACAAGTTGCACTCTCTCACACTTTACTGGCCTAAAGGCAAGTTAGCAAGTTGTGGCAAGACCCTCTGAGCTAGATATTTGTATAAATATACAGGCTTGGAAAATCTTTTTTTTTTTCTTTCTTTTTTTTTTTAAATAATGGGAGCACCTGTGTTATTTAACTGTTTACCTGAGATCATTTTAACTAGCTTTCCTTACTTAATTTCTTAGTTTATCACATAATCAGTGCAAAAATGTTGTAATGTTCAGAATGTACTGTCATCACTAGCTTGCATGGTTATTTTATATATTTAACAAACCATTTATTGGATTTGCTTCTACATTTTGGCGATTCTTAAAATTCTAATGCTAGTAAGTTGTCAGTTTGTGCTCACCAGGTGCCTGAATTTGTTGGATTTACAAAAAATATGAATACTTTTGTATTTTAAACAAAGAGAGCTGTATAAAAATGACATCCACCATCCTCCATTGTGATCTCATTAAATGTCAAGTACATGAATTATATTAGAACAATAAATCACAGAACTTTTATGTTAACGTGCCAACACTAAATTCTGGTTAACAACTAGTTCACTAGCTAGTGTGGATTGTTTTTTGAAATTTGCTCTTATCACCCTTTTGTCATATATATTTTAAAACAACATTAACTTGTTTTTTTCCTAGTTACTTAGTGATTTGTTTTTTTTTTCTTCTTCTTGCTAATAAGATATTTAATGGGTTGTTTCTTATATATATATATATATATATATATATATATATATATATATATATATATATATATATATAGTATTTTTTTTACTCTTGCTAGTAAATTGTCGGTTTGTGCTCACCATACACCTCCAATGTATTGGAGTTACAAAAAAGAATGATTTCGTTGAATTTCAGTTGAAGAGAACCATGTAAAAAGTGACAATATCTAAATTTATCAAATGTGACCTTAATAAATTGCATTTGTGTTAGAATAAACAACCGAACATGAAAGCTAAAGCTCCAAGACTAATTGCTAGCAAAAATCTACCTACCTAGCTAGTGCGCACTGTTTGGGAATTTTTTTCAATTTATGTTATTTAACTTTTTACCTAGTGTCAGTTTTACTTAAATGAACACAAATTTTCACTATAGTTAGTCATAAGGTATAATAATAATAATAACAATAATAATAATAATAATAACAACAACAATGTTAGATGAATTAATTATTTCAGTTTTTTGCCATGCTAGCAGAGAGAGTGTTTAGTTTTTGCTTAAAATCTACCCAAATTGTGCTGGATTTCTAAAAACTGTGAAAGCACTTTTGTTGAATTTTATTCTATAAAACGGTACAACTATGAGCTCTTCCAATTGTAACCATATAGATTTTCGCATAAATTACAGTTACATAAACTACTTTAACTTCAAGTGTTAGCTACAGTATAGAGGGTTTTGATAAATTTGCTGTTCCTCTTTATTAAATGTTGTTATTATTGTTTCCTACCTATGTCATGTACAATTTCACCTAAGACCATTTAAATTAACTCAAAGATTGTATAGGCTGACATAGAATGTAAGTGTGACATACAGTATAGTGTACAGCAATTGAGGCAGGAGTAACTGGCTAAATAATCTGCTGCTAGGAAGGTGTTGGATTTCCATTGTATCCATAATCCAAATCACATTACAATTATCAGGGAATGTCGTATAAGAACGTATTTCACATTAGAGCAAAAATTTGTTTTGGGGGCCTTTTATGAGAGCATCGACAGCTAGTTAATTAGTGAAGTTAGTGCAGGGCATTTTGAAAATTTAGCTGTTCTTTCTGATCATATTCTTAGACTACGTCTTATTATTATTTACTAAACTCTAACCTTGGTCTCTGTAAACATACAACTTTTTTTATGTGTAGCACTAAGAATATAATTATGTTCCATTTCAGATGAATGTAACAGGTGTAGATACGCCATTCAAATGTAATTAATAGTCAGAGTTTGCTGAAGCATTGAACAGTTCATAAACCACAGGTTGTCTTTTTTGAGTTGAAGCATCGGTTCGAGATCAAAGAATGGTTCGATGGTTCTCAAGTGAACCTGGTTTCTCTTCTTTGCCAGTGTATTCTCTGGCCTTTCTATATCCTCGCTCTATGAGCAAACACTACGAGGCAGTCAAGATTGCATATTTACCCACACACAAAGGCAAGACCCCACCTGTTACTGTGTTACTGTTCTTTCAGATACTCTTTTCATCTTAAGATCCTTTGGTTCTGTGGGAGATGAAGGAGTGGTCTTTGACATTGTGCAACACAATCGCCAAATCTTTCATCTTACTTCAACCGTCAAAGGTTTCAAAGACCTTTATATATGCATCCTCATGAGAGAGAGAGAGCAACAGAAAGAGAAAGAAACAGAGATCATGATGAGACTAGATGGAAGATCGGAAGAATCGTGCGCCAATAACTCAAATTACGGTTTCCTGCAATATGAGCTACAGAAACTCATGGCTTTTATGAGGAACGCAAACGGGTTATGGCATTTACGGTCAACCATGTCATAAATTTTCTTTTTTTCTTCTTCTTCTCCTTTTTTTTTTTAAGCAGTGCTTTTTAAAGGTGTGCTCGTCAGTGTTTTTATTGCTTACATTGATGCATCCAGAGAGCACAATGAAACGTAATTGCTGACAATGTGATCAAAGCAAGCATATCGTACACATACAAAAACCACAGGCCCGTGCTGTACCCTGCGGTTGTGTTCATATCCCTCCTGTCAGTCTTTTTTTTCAACACAGATCCTTCTTTAATGCTCAAAGACTTAAAGATGGTTGAATTCCATACCGGATACTATTGACCAAGTAACTATAACTAACAACATTTCTTGGAAAGCATAAATAGCTGCAGTAAGTTGTTTACCATATCAGCCTCATGTAAACAGTAATATCCTCACTCTAAACTTGCTTATATACAGATTAAGACTAGACAGGTCCAAATATGAATTTTAATGTTTAAATGGTTGCCGGTACTATGTAGCCAAACGATGAGGAGAATAACCCATCAAGGTGGCGGACAGTCCTGTCTCATCTGTCTCTACTTGGTCCTCCGCAGATTAGTCACAGCAAAGTAACTGTTCCAGAGATGAATCCCAAATAGTTTAAAATAAAGTTATTGTGCTGTGTAAGGTGTTGAATCCCTTGTTCCATCTGGTAAGTAATTCCCTTGTGCAGGAGGTTAGAGAGAGAGAGATTTGGGATTTTGGTCTTGTGTTGGAAGGTAGTTAGCGTTTAGCTTACATTAGCCACAAATAAATTAGTACAACCTTGTGACCAGGATAGTGAATGTGAGTAAATGGCCAAGGATAAAACAACTAACTACAGAACTGACATGTTTAGCCAGATAGAGTGTTTGGAGTTGACATGGACTGGTCAACAGCTAAATAAATCACTTGAGTGAAATCATTTTTTCTCAGAAATATTCAACAAATTCTTCCAGCTGCACCTTTAAATAAATGAAAAACAATTTTTTGTTGAAATATAATATTCTACCAGTAAGTTACTGCATGAGTTCCTTTGGCCTGTCTGGAAAGAAACCGACCCCTGAAATCTAACAGTAATTGAAAGCCATTGCAGTGTAGAGGATTGACACTAAAGCTACTATATATATATATATATATATCTCCCAGTTATGGTCTGTTTATGGGTCAGATGTTGAGCGTCTAAGCGCCTTAAAATCACTCAGGCTTTGTACTGCAGGCTGCTCATATCTCATTAGCCAATCATGCGCTCTCATTGTAATTAAAATCCAAGCAGGCAGTTTCACCCTTGCACCCCTTGATGCTGACCTTCACCTTTGACCCCAGGCCTGGCCTAGCGAGAGCAGATGCCACATTCTCATCTTAGGCAATAGTGCGACGTGAGCCGGGCAGTATCGGGACTCCAAATTCACTAAACGTTCTTTCGGTTGTTGTTCATACGGACACTGTCTTTTCCCTTTCTCTCGGCATCGTGTCTTCTCCCCGCAGTCTGCAGGCAGCGTGAAGGCTCCTTGGGAAAGGCTGAGGCAGCATCTTTGTGTGACACGAACCGTCTGCTCTACTATCAAACACCATCTGTCGCTACATCTGAACTTGCACATATCTGAGCCACCTGCTCGGCGCAGAAGCCCCCATAAATGTAGCAAATGTAGTTTACACACTTACAGTCTGGCAAAACGCACAGTAAATTGGTTCATCATCCAGTGGTTTGGGCTACATTTGGAAATATTTTTTATCAGTGCATCGCTACCTCTAGTGACAAGCAGGAACGGGAGCTTTTCAAACAATTCAGGTTAAGAGCTTTCCTTGCTGAAAAGAGCCGACAACATAAAAAATTATGCAAATGTAATTTACTAATGTAATACCAGGTGTGAATAACCTGATGGTCCATGAAGTTTCACACAAATTAATTTGTACCAAAAAAAATGCAAAGACCAACTCTTAACCAGCACCTTGCTCCTCTCAACCTGTTCAATTCGTCACGCAAATTGTCGGACATTTGCAAGTCAAGTTTTTTGAAATTATCTAAATGAATCTAAAATTTCTAAGAAAATCATCAACCGTAATGTGAGTAACCCTCACATCCGAGCAGTAATCCGTCGATAAGTTGATAATCCCACACCAGAACTCTTTTTTTTTTTTAGAATGAAATACTATTATACTGCACATGAACCCCTTATAAGCTGCATACCAAATTGCAAGATTTCCTTTTTCTGAGTAGATTTATGGAAAATTGTACTATAAAATACACTGGGATGAAAAAAAAACTAAAAAAAAAACCTATATTAATAAACTATTCATTGTATCCATGTCCTTTGTACAATGTCCTGTGAAAAACACTCATTGGCCACTTTATTAGGTACACCTTGTTAGTTTTGGTTGAACCAGCTTTTGCCTTCAGAACGGCGTCAATTCTTCATGGACTAGATTCAACAAAATCCTAGAAACGTTCCTTAAAGATTTCGGTCTATATGGACATGACAGTGCCTCATGCAGTTCTCATGCGGAACTCTTTGTCATGTCCAAGAAACCAGGTTGAGATGATTTTAGCTTTGTGACATGGCTGTGGTCATAAACACATGGACTTGGACAGCAAGAATACTCAGGTAGGCTGTGGCATTTAAAACATGCTCAACTGGTACTAAGGGGCTCAAAGTGTGCCAGGAAAATACACCATTACACCACCAGCCTGAACCCTTGATACAATCAATAAACTGTTGTTTGTGCCAAATTCTGAACTTAGAAGTGCCTAATGAAGCGGCTGGGGAGCCTGAGTTAGTTCATATCGTTTTATAGCAGCTATAAACAGCCTATCCATATTATTTATGTATAATAATAATACTAATAATACTAATAATAATAATGTCTAAAAAGTTTTTCGTAAAAACTTCTATCCAGTCAGCACTGTGGGAAGAAACTTCATATACCCCCGAGATCATGAACGCTGACCAAGTTAAGAACACACGCCGCTGGTAAACTCCTGACACCTTCAAACCACTTAAACGTACATATTCTTTCCTCTCACCCTCCCTTTCCCCATCTCTTTCCTTTCCTGTCTCTTTCTCTCTCTCTGACACCTTGTATCTCCAGCTCTCATAAATCTTTGATCGCTGTTAGCTTAACCTAAAAGGGCTCGTGTCATTAGAGGCTCAAGGCTTCTCTCCTTCTTCCGGCTGTAGATGAGAGCTCCTGCGGGTTTAAATATAGTGTGTCACACCTCGTAGCTCTCAGAATCACACGGCTGGCCTTTAACAAGCTTCTGAAGACATGGAACAGACATCTTAACAGCCTGTCACCGGCCACCAAACAAGCAAGAGCTTGGGGACACCTAGTGGCAAGAATGTCTTAGAGAGCGATCAGAACTTTTTACCAGTTAGAGCTGGTTATATTCCTTTCGCTCACATCGATACTGAGGATATACGTATGTGTACGTGATGTTTTTAGGATTAGACTGAGATACTCATAGTTTAAAGGTCTTCCAAGAGCTAATTAAATAGCCTGGAGTAAGAAGAAGAAAAAAAAAGTTCTACCTCAAAGGTTATTATATTGTTGAATTGGGAATGAGTGCAGAGCTTCCCTTCACCCATTCTTCTATTTAACATCAGCTGCCTTTGACAACTTGCAAGTTAACAGGGCTCTATTCTTGTAGGACTATTTGTGGAAAGCTTGTGTAATAGCCATTGTCATTCCACCTTCACCCTGAATGCTAGGTCATGTCTTAAGCTCAGCCGGAGTCACGCTGGCTCTCAGATGCTCGCAGTTCTCAATCTCGGCTAATCTGCCAATCATGACGCCTAACCAAGGCAACATTTAAAGTGATCCCAGAGCTAAAAAAGAAAGAAAGAAAGAAAGAAAGAAAGAAAGAAAGAAAGAAAGAAAAACAACAAACGGAATTGATCTTTTGGAGCTTTTTAAATGTGTTATGGACAAGATGTATGCGTGGGGAAAAAATAAATATACTTTGTTCTCTTTCAGGGAAAATAAATGAAAATGATTGGATAGTAATTTCTTTACTACTCTTGAGCGGCGTTCAAGTTAAACCAGGACTTTTGACTTTGGACACTGTCTTTAGAGTAAAATAACTCCCTTTATTTCTCTTTGTAGCCCACTGCTACTCGGATGCTCGGACATCATCAAGGTAGAAAATTTTCTTCGTACATCCGAGCCATGATCACATTGGCTTTGTCATGTCTGAAACGCCGGCCTCCCAGGAACTCCTTTAATGGCCAAAACATGTGGAAATGGCTTGGAGCGAGGTCAGGACAGTACAGGGGATGTGGCGATAACTCTCAGCCGAGTTCCTGTAATGCGCACGTGGTGTTGGCGAATGATTACACAGACTTATGGTTAGATTTTCCACAAGTTAGCAACAAGTTGTCCCTCGATTTTCAAGGTTCAGGCGTTGCACTGGCTGTATGTTAATGGAAATGACTGCAGTGGAATCAAGATCGTCATTCACAAATGTGCGCCTTTTTTTTACTTTGCTTGAAGTTTTACTTGCATGTAGTTTGACTAAATATCGTGACAATACATACCTTATTAAAACATTTTATTTTGCCAGCTTTCTAACATTGCCTTTGGGGCAGTGGCACTGTAGATCAGTGGGCACTGAGTTATTGATCAGAAGGTTGGTGGTTCAAGCCCCAGATCCAACAGGTTGCCATTATTGTGCCCTTAAAGCAAGGCTTTTCACCCGATCTGCTCCAGGGTCACTGTATCGTGGCTGATCGTATGCTCTGACCCCAGCAGTGCTGGGATATGCAAAGAAAGGATTTGGCGGTGCAGTAATAAAGGCTTCTCTTAACTTGGCTATTGTCCTGCGATTATGCAAATGAGAAATATAGTTCAGGAAAATCTGGTCTTTTCAGAACTATATATAGTAGACAATGCCAAATTCAACAAAGTCGAGGGATTTCCCAGGTTGCCATAGGCATATACAAAGACACTTTTATGCGTCACTCTTAAACAGTTGATTGCTCTTCTTCTTCTTCTTCTTCTTCTTCTTCTTTGAAAAACACATTGTGCAATGTTCTACATAAAGTTTATAAAATTAAGGGTTTCCCAGAAAGACAAACCAACCTTTTTCATACAAATGCATATTTCATTCATTCATCTTCAATGGGCGCTTTATCCCGGTCAGGGTCATAGTGGAACCGGAGCTTTTCCTGGGAATACAGGAGGCGGGAATTCACGCAGGACATTGCGCCACCGTGCAACATTTCTCTGTGCATATGTAACTCACTTAGTCAGATAATTAGGGAAATATGAAGATCAGGACCCCTGACTGTGAGTTATACTCTGCTTTCAGTTTAAACAGTCATGTTTTTTTTAACCATGTGACAATAGAACATTAATGTTGATGATCATCAAATATTCAAAACCATGTTACATCGAACCTACTGTAATTACCAGCCATGTCTGTGTACACTCATGTTTATTTTAGATAAATACACAAACCCAAAAAAGTATCGTTTATAGTTCTTTTCTCCCTGTACATTTAGAAAAGAACGAAGGACTCTAGAATGAGACAAGCGGTTTTAGTTTTCCTATTCATCCCAATATTGTTGACCAGTGAAAGCACATCTTATTGAACTAGAAAATGTTGTTTTTGCATGATAAAGAGAGAGAAAAAAAAAACATTATGTATGATTCTTATGTGACTCCCATAATTACAACATCCTGGAACATATTGCAAGGCTGGTCCTATTTATTAGGTTTTGGTATGCATGAAGTAAGAATCACTAACATCTAACCGACTTTGAGTCATCTCTAAGTGCCTTGCAAGTTCTGTAATACTGTAAGAACATGTTCCACCCTTCTGCTGCCCATATTCCACCAGCAGCACCACCAGCTCGCACCCCCACCCCCATGTTTTTGACAAAGATTCCAGTTGGACAGATCAGTCTGCCGTCAGTCTCTTTCATTTCTGCCGAAAAATCTGGACGAGGCGACGTGCCGGGAATCTCTGGGACTCGAGGGGACGTCCTGGGAACTGAAGAACAAAAGGAGTGCGGCCCCAGCCGGACCGCCATCCAAATTAAGACCCTCTCAGATGTGAGAGATCTGGGCCCTCCGTTTCTGAGGAGCGGGGAAGAAAAAAAAAAAGCGCCAGCCGAATGGCAAAACACGCAAAGCAGAGACGGCTTCACAAAGCTGGCCTTGTTGGAGGGCACTCAGAAGGTGGAGGGGCAGAAAGAGGGAGAGAAAGAAAGACAGAAAGGGAGGAAGAGCAATGCTTCCAGTGCCGTCCCAGTAGATTGGGTCTGATGGGGGTCAGCTTGCTCCAGTTTCACTCCAATCGTGTCACTGGGAGTTTTATTTGCTGTATTGCAGTTTGCTCCATAATAGCCTATTGAAATGCTAGTGCTTGAACTTATGGGGAGAGGTATGGCTCTGCTATACACTAACGTGATAATGGAAACAAAAAGGAATAAATGATAAAATGATAATGATAAAACACCTAAATTTATCTCTTAATGAATTAACAAAACTGTAGCACATGTGGATGATATATCACAAAGCTGATATATTGCATATGTCTGTCTTTCCATTCTTACACAAATCAGTGTAAAAATGTTTATAAGACTTTTAACGCATCTTAGAGCTTTTTCCCGCCAAAGTTTGTTTTCTTACTTTCTAAAAATGACCCATGGAATTTATGTCACATTGAAAATGACTTCTTAGCACGTGAACATATTAGTCCAAACAGACCTGCTTTGGAGTAATATTTTATTTCAGATTATAAAAGTACAATAATTTTGCTTTCTAAAAATTTCATGCTTAAAATTCGGAAACATTTATTATTACTATTATTACACGTTATTGCATTATATTAACATAAAAATATATATTTCAGGAATACATTTGGTAAGAAAATGTGCACATAAACATGTTCTACAGTCTGTATCTTGCCTGTGTATACAATGTACACCAAAAACAAACAAAAAGACCACTGTGTCCTCACTACTAGGTATGGCTAAAATGGTTTCATCGTTTATCGTAAGTTTGTAAAAACATTTGGAAGAAGCCCTAAAAACCAACTAACCCTAATTAAATGAAATATGTATACTGTATATATATACAGTACGTACACAACCATACACAGTATGATATACAATTAAATGTTAATATGAATGTCTATGACCTAAAGTATAAAGATTTCAAAATATTGCACTAGAGAGTACCAATAAACTAAATAAGAATAAAAAAAAAATTTACAAAAAAAAAAAAAAAACTTTACTACAAAAGTAAAAAAATAATTATAATAAAATAGAATATAATGGAATCTCTAATATATATATTTATATATAAATTACACAGGATTTAAGGAATGTACAAAATGAAATGTAAACTGTAGGGTATAAAAAATATACGAATTTAGAATAAATGTGATTGTGAAGTTCCAAAGTGCAAGTTATTCCTGAGCAATTTAATTAATATGATTTGCACTGTATAATCATTGTTTTGGCGACTTTCCATAAGTTGATTCTTGTTTTCCATTGTGGCATTGCAAAAAAAAAATAATAATAAAAAAATTGCTATCTTAGCATCTTAACAAGTGAAATATTCTTGTATCTAGGCAAACCTATGTATACTTTCTTGAAAAAAAGATTACATGAAACCAAATGTAAGCTTATTTTAAGTGAAATGCTACTAAAACAAATGTCTTCCTCTATTACCAGAGAATTTAACTAGTTTTTAATGTGTAAAAGTATGTCTTCCACCATGGGAAAGTCTTCAGGACTGATGAGTTCCTGTTCCTACTTTCCTGATAATATGAGAATAAAAAGATACCAGTGAGGGAAGCAACACAAGTGAGAAAAGGAACCGATGTGGCTTATAGATGTTTCACAACATTAAATGTCACTGTAAAGAAATAACTTTAAGATACGTCTTGTTCCGTTATAGAAGGAATAAAACACCTCAGGATGAGCTGGAAAGAAAAGAAGCTAATCCACTTTCTGACCTGATCTTTTCACCTAGTTTAAAGGTTTAAAAGTCTAGAAAGGTTTAGAACACTTTTTTGTTTGTATACGTTCCTTCCTCCAGTGCTACTGAAATGAACGTGTTTGCTAGTGTTAGCTTTTTGCCAGCTCTGTTTTTGCTAACTATGGCTAGTCAGTGCTGCGTTGTAATTAGTTCTGCTTTCTATTACACGCTGCTCGGCTTTCAACAAGCATCAGAGCTTTGCCTTGAGCTCTAAAGCTCTGTCCATGACATCACAAGCAAGGCCATTTCAAGGCAGATTTGCGCCGTTCTCTCAGAGGAACTAAAGATTCTTTTTCAGCGCGGCGATGTGTGGGCCAGGCCAACCCGCGTAATTCCCGCGCTGCCGCTATCAGACGGCACGCTTTATCCACAAAGTGATCCCCTTGAGCTGTGAGGGCGCAGACTCAAGACAAGAGGCTGATGGTAAGGACAGGTGCGAGGGAGAGGGAGGGAGAACAGAGCCTCGGGGCTAACCGGCCCCGGTCTGAGTGCGCCTGCCAAAAGGGCCAAAGGAGGAATTTCATTTGTCGTGAAATGGATATGGACGCCGGCCTCGAAACAAAGAAGCGCCACTCCTCAGAGCTTGGCTAAAAATAATGGCGCATTTCCCAAGGTGCATCTGAGAGGGTTATTGTTTTCAGAGAGGGACTGAAGGAGAAGGAAAGAAGGACAGTAAGAAAGAAGGAAAGAAAGAAAGCAAGAAGGTTTGGCTCATGTAAGCAGATAAGCATGTTTCCGCCTTTCGTTGTTCCGGCTAAGCTGTGAGAGTTCTGCTTTGAGCGATGAGCGAGCTTTTAGCAGGTAAAGGTGACATTCAAGCCTTTGTTGAGATATGACCTCAGGATCTGAATGCATGGCATTGTAATAAAAGTGTCTGGCAGCGGAGAGGAGGACGATGGGATGTCTTTTGTTCTCCATCAATGCATGCTCTGCTGACAGCAGCTCTAAGCCTTTTGTCCA
>JAAGKR010004525.1:20000-60215 GCA_011419295.1 Clarias macrocephalus | reverse complement strand
CGTCGATCAGGTCCCGCCTTGGGGAATCGTCCATAAAAAGCCTATAAGTTTTAAAGCGTAACAGAATATCTCCCAGAAGATATCTGCGTGTCATCTAGTCTGTATTCGCGCGGTGACAGGGAGAAAGAAAAACAGACCAGATGTGGCCCGGGACTAAAAATAGTCGTGACAGTCCAGGAGAACGGGAGTCGTCTCGAGTCGGGGCCGCTCTCGGTAATGAGAAATCTTGTTTGGAGAATCTGAAGAGGTCGGTTTAAAAGCACAAGCAGAAGTTTCCATCACAGCATCAGGGGATGTTATGGAAAAAGAAAGAAAGAAAGAAAGAAAAAAAAAAAAAAGGACGTCGCTGAACAATCTGCATGTTAATGTGCGATGACGTGAAGTGGAACAGCGTTGCGATTCGCTCTTCTCCACACAGGCTGGATTAATAGCTGTCTTCTGTGCCGTATTTGTTCTGGGACCTGGACTTATACCGGTGTGTCTGTG
Source organism: Clarias macrocephalus (assembly GCA_011419295.1). NCBI lineage: Eukaryota > Metazoa > Chordata > Actinopteri > Siluriformes > Clariidae > Clarias > Clarias macrocephalus. The sequence goes on along the minus strand of JAAGKR010004525.1, from coordinate 59,729 downwards.
TGAGTTATTAGTTTGTACCTAAACAATCCAGATCACTCTGGAAACTAAGCAATGCCTTAACCCGAGATGCTGCATGTATCACTTGTAGTGACCGGTACTCGAATCCTCTTATTGCTCGTCCAGCATCCTAGACTCAGTACTTAAACTTCAACAATACATTTACGAGGGTAAAAATCTATTGGTTGATTTACGTTACGTCTAAGGTTTTATATGTAAACTGTAGTAGACTGTATGTACACTTTCTTTCATGCTTCATAGACATAGAATGTGTCTCTAGACATCACCAGAAGGTCTTAAATGATGCCGAAATAAAAGGAAAGCAGTTTTTTGTCTTTTAGATTAGTTAAACATTTTATCCCGATTATCATTAACCAACACTTTTTTTTTTTGTTTCTTTTTTTGCCCTGACAAAGTTTGTAAATGTGATACATTTGTAAGAATCTATGTTAAAATTGAGAGAAAACATTTATTAAGTCACTATAACAAATACATTACGTTTAATAAACATGGACCAGGCTGATTCTGCGTACACGCCCGTCTTTGGCAGCCGTTAATGAATATTAACGAGTATGCAAACGCAACGATCATGTGACAAGGTGTCAAAACAAACAAAACATGAAGATTTTTTCTTCGGCAGATTCCGTAAAAAAGCTTGATCGGTTTATTTGCTGAGTTGCCTCTGCGTCCGCCATGATGGTCGTTTTGAAGACAGTTATATTATTAATGAGGTCTCAGGTCACGTGATCTCAGTGCCACGGAAGGGAGGTTGGGCCTAATTTGCATACTAAAAGTACAGGCTGCACAAAAAAAAAAATATTGATAGATGTGCAAGGCAATAACAATAACGCCGTTTTAATGAACGTTTTATTCTTTTTATTTATGTGTTGTTAATAGTCGGAATTGATCTTTAAATTGATACTGAGGAATTGAAGAACGTTTTGTCCAATCTTGTTTTTTATTATTATTATTAGTTTATTTTATTGCACGGCTAATTTGCATACAACTCAGAATGAAATATTGAAACGTCACTCGTTGCTTTTTTTCTTTTTTTTCCCTTTAAAAGTAAGCAGATTGTAATAACGTCTTCTTATTAAGTTTTCAAGTGTAAGATGTGGTTTGCAAGGTTAAAGCTGGCAAGGTGATTCCGGTGAGAACTCAGTCACGCAAGTGTATGATTTGAAAGTGAAATGTAAATGTCCTTGGGTGTAGGTTTCATTTCAACTGGTCTGATGCTTCTGATTATTTACAGGAGAGGCTGGTATTAATAAGGGACAATAACCTCTATCTGAGCACTTTATAACATGTGATGAAAACCTACATAAATATTTATACAGCAAGTTTAATCACATAAGGTTGTTATAGCACCTTAATACAGTTGTAGTAAAGGTTACGAGTGTGGAGTGAATTTCAGATTTCACTTGTGTATAGGAGTTTTATCAATAATTATAACAATATAATGACAGCATAATGACAAAAATATGTTTTTTTTTTCTTCTTTTTGCTCATGGCTTTTTGGTAGATTTTGTGTTTTTGTGAGTTTATGTCACATGACCCCGATATACCAGATACCGTGTTCGTTGCCAGGACGTTCAAACTTTTGGACAATATTCTTCCACTTAATGGAAGAGTTATGCCAGGTTAAAGTATTGTAATTGATGAAACACCCGCTGTTATAAGAAAGGGTTTATGTAGGTGTCACGATCGATACTGTTCCCAAAATCCCTTTAAATGAACAAAACTCTAAACAAAAGTCGATATGGTTTCAGTACGTGTTGTATTTAAATCTCAGGAGAATTCTTGCTTATGTTTTGCAGAGATCGAAGCGAAGGAAGCTTGTGAGTGGCTCCGGGCCGCAGGATTCCCGCAGTACGCTCAGCTTTTCGAAGGTAACCCCTCCACAAACACTTCAACCACTTAAAAACTCAAGAACTCGTCCCACCCTGAAAGCAAAGACATAGTGTCCAGGCGTTTACTTTACGCAGCTCGACCGCATTCAGCCTTTCAAACGGCCTCGTGGCGTCACCGCCTGATCGTAATTTTAGACCGACGTTGCTAGTTTTGGAAGTTGTTTTAGAGAAGCTCGAACGTTTAACGGAGACCCGCGCTCTCTCGCTCGCTCCTTCATTCCGTGTCCGTGACGCATCGCTTCGTTTCGTTTGCGCAGCTGCTGAATGCGGTAACGTTAACGCTCTTTAACGTTAGCGCTGGCAGAAAGGAGGACGGATTCGGACCAGTGTGGGTTGTTCTAGTTTCAAGTTGCAATCCAAACATCTAACAGTATGAGGCGCTCAAAGAGAAAGGGCCTGGGAACAACGTCGATTCATCAGCGCTGGAAAAACAGCGAGTCTTCCGCCCCGAAGCGTTCGTGGCCTGTCCGTCTTCATAAAGAGAGGCTACATCCGGCTTAGAGGCTTTAGACTGTACAGAGTAGATGTGTGTCCGAGGGGTCAAAGAGGCTCTGTGCTTTTACTGCAAAGAAAAAGTTAAATGGAAGCAAAATTTTAAGTGGTTTCGAGAAAATGCGCTAAATTAAATGCAGGAAAACGTCTGCTTCATTCCACATCTACAAGCGGTTATATATCAAAGTCTCAAATCTGATTGGTCAGAGGAATTGGTAGCAGCACTATTAGTGACAAAAAATGTGTGGTCTGGAAGTTGCATATAATTTAAATCTATTAATAATAATATTTTACGGAAGGAGTCTCCAGTGTCACCGTCTTCAAATCTTCAGGAGAGAGGAACTTTTGCTTTTTTTTTTTTTTTTTTCTTTTTTCTCTTGTCTTTTGCACATACAGTAATGTGAAATAAACAATTTGGTATTTACTCCATTTTACGTTTGGCCGGATGAAAGTATATACTCTACATCCGTCAATTATTTTCCTGTAACTGCATGCGTCCGAGTGTTTTATTAGATCCACAGGATTTGGAAGCTATTATTTAAAAATATGTTGGATTATCTTTAATTGGATTGTTTAAATACAGCGGAGAGTAAAAGCTTGTATAAATGATAAAGACGTTTGACAAATGTTATTTATAGTAAAACGTGTTCACTATGTTAGCTGTTCACTAGTAACACATGGGACAAAAGGTTTGTTGAATACAAACTTTTAGGGCGGGGATACACTGCAAGATACATAATGTTATATACATATATATATGGTATATTATAAAAATATATATGTTTTATTTATATATATATATATGCTAGTAAATACTCTTAATATTCTTGTTTTTTTTTGTTTTTTTTTTTACATAAAAATACATATTTATAAATACAGTTCATTTATAAATAAAGCACAATAAGGAGTTAACAACTAAAATGAATAATACAATAGAACAATTATAACAATATACGTTGTGGGCATGCTGCACAATGAATTTCATCACACTACATAAAATGAAGCATCATTAAAAATTTTTTTAAATGATTTATTTAATATTTTTCAATATACCACAGAAAGTTGGAAAAGTGAGCTATGGAAAGACTACTGTAGTTAACATTTGATGCCAGTTTCCTTTTAAGTAAAATATATAAATTGAAGAAAAGTAATTACAAAAATGGCAAGAAAAAAGAAGAAAAAAAAGAACTTTTGTTAAACTAAAGTTAAGGTCCTCGTTCGATGCCCAGCCAATGCCCAAACTCCAGCCTCTGCATGCAGTGCCAGTACCAAGCCTGGATAAAACGGTAGGGTTGCGCCAGGAAAGGGCATCCGGCATAAAACTGGTCCTGTTTCGTCATGTCGACCCCTCGGTGGGAGCAGCTGAAAAACTCACAACAGGCATATTGCAAACTTCATTTTCTTTTAGTAAAGTAGACATGATATCAATGCGCAAAAATCTATGTGTGTTTTCACTTTGTGAGAGGAGTGTGAGTGGATGCAAATGCAGATAAAACAAAAGAGAGGATCGGGCAGATTCATAAACGCTTCAATGCTCCAAAAACAGGCTTGGGTCAATCAATGAGCAAACAACATGAGGATTAAGTTTCAGTTGAGGTTCATGCTCAAGGGCTCAACGGTGCTGGGGTGCCGAACCCCCGACCTTCTGATCAGAAACCCAGAGCCGTAACCGTTCGGGCCGCCGCTGCCCCCAGGCTGAGAAAAGACTAGACGGAATTCACAGTTTGAGATTTGATAATATCGTGAATAAGTCACTAGAGTAGAATAACTTACTTCGTGACGTCTCTCAGCGACCGAGTTCTGCTTACGCTCGGGTGAGACTGGCTGCAGGTGTATATGAGCTGTAGTTTTTCTCCTGCCATGTTTGTCCGTACCGTCTCATCAGCTCCCCCTTCTGCTGCTGATGATCTGACGCACTTCCTGAGGCTCCTGAGAGACATTAACATATCAACAGTTTGTTTCTCCTAATAAAATCAGGGAACATTTCTGACGCTTCAAGTCTAAAGTGTCTAAACATTATGAGCATTAATTCATCCTGATCGTAGGTTCTCAGTGAGTGAGTGTGCATTTACAGACGGAATGGGATTCCTCCAGGGGTCATAAAACAGAATAAGACTAAAGGAGCTTTAAATCGAACCTTGGTTTCCGGGTTTCATGCAGAAACTATAAGCGTGGACCAGGAGGAGCCCCCTTTAGATCACATTAACACTATCCTTAACATTATCCAGGATTTACAAACGTCAGACTGAATAAAGCTGATGGACAGGTAGATACACACACACATACACACACACACACACACACACACACACACACACACACACACACACACACACACACCATGATTCATTCATTCCATAAGAAATGTTCTCAGGTCTTACAGACAGCCCGTCTTTTCATGCGTATTGCTCTGGAGCGTTTGGCGTTAGAGCTGCCAGCTTGTGGTTTTCCTTTCATGTGAAACGCAGTACCGGTTCCTCAGAGTAAAAAGAAAAAAATTAATTGCACCCGCGGAATGTCAGTTTTTAGCGTAGTCTGGATCTGGCCATGCCGTTGCACAAGCTCGGCGCCGTGTTTCGAGTAACACGTAATGCTCGCACAAGGCCCGGGGAATAGGGGGTGAACGTTGCCTTTTTTAATTAGCATGCAGATTTCCAAAACAACTTTGCCGCTTTGTCGGTCTTGGCTATTACTCTAGGAAAGAATGCGGTGCTTAGTTTTAATCTTTTAGCCACCCCCCCCTTGACGAGCCGAGTGCTTCTGCTTTTAATTCGGACATACACAAAACATTTCGGCTCATTCTATTAAGGAACAATTAATTAGCTGGTTATCGGAATGAGAAACAGCAATGTGTGATTGTGTGATGTTTCCTACAATTGTAGATTCACAGTTTCCCATCGACATCACGCCTGTAAAGAAAGATCACGACTTTTTGGATAAAGACCTCGTGGAGCCTCTGTGCAGGTAAGCAATCATTATACCGTTCACTACTGTTCAGGGCCTGGTTTGGATCTCTCGGGGTGAAAAGCTTGCACATCAGCCTGAGGGTAGAAATGGGGCTGCTCAGTTACTCAGATACTAAATAAATGACCAAAAGACTTGGGGCCAAAACATGATATGGGTGCTAAAAAAAAGTGGATTTTCATATAGCACCATTTTTCATAATAATTCTTGTCTCACATTCCATGCTATGATTTTTTGTAAGTATGCATATACAATTATATTTTTATCTGAAAAAAAGAAACACATCTGTTAAATACAATTTCACGCTATTTTCTGTAGTGTCCGTAATTTTTTTGTAATTCAAATTTTTCAATGATCTCAACTGTCATTCAGAGGAAACTTGGCCAATTTAGATTTCACATGAAAACGCATAAACCTGAAAAAAGTGTGTTATTCTAAAATGCTAAATTTGCTAGGGTATTGCAGCATGAATTTGACATGGTTACGGACACTACAGATTTTTTGCGTTTTAAGATTTTACCAAAAACCAATAAAAGCAACAATTGCATTTAAAATTATTATTCTTTGAAGCGAGAAAGAATAACGCTGAAAAGTTTCGTTTTTTTGGAATTTACAAGATGGGTCACTTCCCTGTTGCATAAACTTCAGAAGTAGCTTCTTTGGCGAACACATTTTCAGCAAAATTATGATATGTATAACATAAAATACTGTGTTTTGGACGCTGGAGTCTTACTTGTTTAAGCAAGAAATCAAAATAAAAAGGAGAAAACGTGTAGGAGAAAAAAGTAGTACAGTGGAACCTCGGATTGCGAGTAACGTGGTTTACGAGTGTTCCGCAAGACGGGCAAAAATTTTTAATAAATTTTTAATTGAAAACCGAGCGAAAGTATTAGTTTACGAGTGCCAAGTATCATGTAACATGACACTGAGCGTCAAGTGATCACAACTGAGCCAATGATTTTTCTCTCTCTTGCGCTGCGGAATTATGGTTAATCGTCTCTCTTGCTGGGTCTTAGTGCTCGTCTCTTACTGGTATGATTAAACATCTCCCTCTCTCTCCTATGTGTGTGCGCGCGCGTAATTCAACACCGACACATGCACACACACTCTCCCCGGCTGCACACACGCGCTTTATTTACACAGAAAACTCAGCTCTGTCGCGATTTTTTTAAAAGGTAAGGTGCTGGCTCATTTGTTTTTTGTTTTTTTTACTTTGCAGCAGTGATTCCATCAGTATGCGCAGACGCGAGTGTCATTAGAGAGATTTCTTCTTTTCCCCCGTTAAAACAGCGTTTGCGTTGTATGTGTTAGTTGTGAAACGTAAAAAGCGAGGTGTGGGTAGGGAGGAAGTGTTTTACTGTTTAAGACGAGGCGAGGGGCTAATTCCACACACACACACATACAAATACACGGTGCCTGCGCGCACAAACGGAAACACTTATCTGTCGGGATTTATTTTTACTTTTTTTAAATGTTAAGTGCAGGTTAATTTGTTTTATTTTTACTTCATATATTGTATTAATTATTTTTATGTATTTATTGTTTTGGGCTGGAGAATGAATAATTAGAGTTTTCATTATTTCTTATGGAAAAATTCTATTTGGTTTACGAGTGTTTTGGAATACAAGCAAAAAAAAAAAACGAATTATGCTCGTAATCCGAGGTTCCACTGTATATGATTCAGTCTTTAAAAGCGTTCCATTTGCTAAGTAGTGCACTTAGTGGAGTGCACTATAAAGTCACTGAACTTGTACCATTTATTCCTTTTTACATTTTTAGTTTCACATTTCCTTGCTGGCTGTTGTTATCTAGGTTTCTGATCATAATCAATGTATTAATCTTGATTACTTGATGAGCGTATCATGTAAAAACAAGGGTTTATTTTATTTTATTTTCAGTCATTTACTCTGATTTGATTATTCCTCACACTGATTACACCCTAAACCGTTCATAACGGATTATAACATCCATAAGCTACGCTTCTCCTGCTTTGTTCAGTGCGTGCTTGTGCATGTACATACTGACGTGAAAAGAAACAGTCCAGCGATTCCGGTCGTCATGGAGACCGGCACGGCAGGAAAGCACGGGGGCAGGAGAGCGAGACGCGCTTCACACGACTCGCTCCGCTCTGACTCTAAACAACCCTTAAGCAACTCATCGAAATTCCAAACCAGCTCGCCGCCCGATCCAAACAATGCCGCTACCTCCTGCGTCTTGCTTTCATTCATCCGCCGTGACTTTTCACTCCTTTCTCAAATCCTCAGGGAAGCAACAACTTCATTCCAGAGAGTATAATACTCAAGGATCTCCTCGAAAGCAAAGTGTTTAAGCATCAGAAGCCGGGTGATCGTAAACCTGATATCTGGTCGTGAATGATTCTATTTGGGATAAGTTTAGATATTCTATAACAGTCAAAGAGCTGAAAAGGACAGAATGATAAGAGAAGTGTATACTCCTTTCTGTAGGGTGCCATTAATTTTGTCACTGGAACGGCCAGGCTTATTTGTCTTCATTTATGTCAAGTCATTAATAGGAAATTATTATTATTATTTTTTACGAACCATTCAATTAAATTTGTGTGTGTAACTGAAAGAAGTAAGTGATTTAAACCTGACGGTGGAATCCATTTATAAAATCGCAGTTTTCTTTTTTTTCCCCCATAACTAACTCCATTTTTATAACACCGCACTTCTTCTGTAAACGATCCTGTGAAGGATTTGCAAATAAATTTATATCCAGCTCGGAAAAATGAGGCCCATATTACGTGTATCGTTCGTTTCGTGTACCGAGTGTGTATTGCCAAAAATGATCTCTCGCGGGAGTTAGACATAATACCATTACGTCGCTGCTGCCGATTAAACTGAAATTGGATGGAAAATTAAGATTTCAAGCTGTTGTGGTTAGAGAGAGCATCAAATAAGCTGGCTGTAAGAATTCTGCACGTTTTACATAAGAGCAATTTAATATATCTATACTCCAGCATTTGGCTGTTTGAAATTAAATTATATAACACGATTATATAATTACATAAACCAATAATATTGTATTATTTCCGTCTCACCTAATGATAGACATTTTTTTCCATAGGAATACATTTATTGTCAAAACGTTTCAAATAAAATAAATAAATACATAAATCAAATAATAAATTGTCTCCTGAATGGCACAGCAGAAGAACCTTCACCCTATCATGTAGATCTTGTGAGCTCTAGTGTTGATCACAGCAACCCCGTTCGTAGCCCGGGAGTCCAAACGAGCAACTGTCTCTGCCTCTGTCTATCACTGTCTGTCGCTTCTTTACCAATCACAAGATTGTCAGATCACGCGGTGTATCAGGTGGTAGACCCCTTTCCCATGACTTGCTTTGTTTTTCATAAATCCTTGTCCTTGGTTCTGAAAGTTTCCAGTCATTCCATCCTGTTTCTTTAGCATTACATCTTCCTGACATGACCATTTATCTTCTTCGTTTTAAGACCCTCACTGTCATCAAACGGTCAGGATCTGTTCCCGGACAATACTCCGTCATAAAACTCATTATCAACATACTGTAAATCATGCTAACCTCCGTTTCCTTGCGCAAGCCCTCCGCATGGAACGTGTCATCACTGTTTCCATCTTTGACGCTGTTGTTTTCAGTGGCTATTAATACCCCGAGCCAACTTTCCCACAAAGCCTCTGCGGCCAAGCTCTATGAGATGTTTTTCACTGTTTATTGGCGATCTGGAATAATAAGCACAACAAAAAAAAAAAAAAACCCAAGTATTTATTATCTAATGTGACCATTTTTTGTATCCTATTTACAGAACTGCGAATTTCTTACGAATGGCTTCACGGAGAACATTTTGAGCTCTTTAGAAAAAGGGAACACCAATCATTTGTCTTGTCTGATACACAACAGAAGGGGTTTGTTGCACCATATTAAAAGCTCTTCAGATACTTGCCATAGCTGGACAGCTGCTCTTTAACAGGCTCGACCCATTAGAACCAGAGCATGGAGCTGATTACTACGACTAATTAGGTTTACCGCTAGCCAGAGCTAGTGTTTAGGCAGGAAAAGACCAGCTTTTTATCAGATTAACTCAGAAACTGTTTTCCCCACTGCTGCTGCTGCTGCTGCTGCTGAATCTCACACTGGAGCACAGGAGGCTTAAGAAACGTCTTTCTTTCTTTCCTTTGCAGACGGCTCAACACGTTAAACAAGTGCGCCTCTATGAAACTGGATGTGAATCTTCCTAAAAAGAAGGTAAGCGTATCTGTTTTTATTTCTTGTCGACTCCAGTGACTACAGTATGTGAGCGTCGGATTTCATGGTTATTATATGTGAAAGCAATTTTTGGCATAATTTAAAGAACCACATTCCAGTCTCCACATGCATGGTTCACCCTCCCAGTATAGATTCTGTGATATTTGATCATCCCTCATTCTGTGGTGGGAGGTGATCAGGGCATTTTCTCAAACAAAACAGGCCTTTAGCAAATTGTTTCTCCTTTCGCAATGACTGAGGTTTGATTCACGTTGTGAACTTCACTTAAAAAAGGAGCAAAAGATGCTGACAGGAAGCTGATACTCTTTGTTACATAACACTTGATTTACAGTTTAGCTAGCATTTTATTAATAGTGTTTTTCACTTTTATTTTAACTCGTGAGTAAGTGAGAGAATGTGTTGTTCCCTAAGTCACCTAGCATTTTTTTTTCTTCGGTTCTTTTGTCTACACTGTCTGTGAAAGATAAAAGAAATGATTTAACTTCCTGAGACCCAGACTGTCCTGGTAGGTAATATCGGCCAACACATGGCATTGGTGCTAAAAGTGTCTCACCTAGGCGAAAAGGTGAAGGATAGGATCAGGTAACACCTTTTTTTCATAGTACTTAATGCTTCTTATCTCCTATTTCATTCATGCTTTGTTTTGTTTTTTTGTAACTATGCATACACATTTATATTAATAGATAAGAAGATATTGCGAAATACAATTTCATGCACTTTTATGTCTGTAGTGTCCGTAACTTTTTTTGAATTCAAATCTTTTAATGATCTTAACTGTCATTCAGATGAAACTTGACTGATTTAGATTTCACATGAAAAGACATAAACCTGAAAATGTGCATTATTCTAAAATGCTAAACTGTTAAGGTATTGCAACATAAATTTGACATGGTTACGGACACTACAGATTTTTTGCTTCTTAAGCTTTTATACAAACACAAATTAAGCAACAGTTTTTACAGGTCATACTGTATGCTTCTAGAAGCTTTCACCAATTTTAGTATAAATAGTCAAAGAAATATGAAGAATTAGCATTTTCTATTATTATTGTTTGAAGCAAGACAGTATAACACAGAAAAACGGCCATGTATAAAATCTTCTCTCCAAAATGGCAGAAGTTGGCAACTTGAAACTTTTAGGGAAGCGAGATTGGACTTCGTTGCATAAACTTCAGAAAGAGGTTCATTTTATCTTAAGATTCAGCAGCAATATGCAAAGAATGAGATGAGTATGTGCAAATATAGGCAATGCAGTGAGAATGTATATTCAGAGGACAGAATAGTAGAAGTTGAGATGTGCAACTGAGTTACACTGAGACGGAGGTAATGAAGGTCAATGCAGATTCGGGTAAATGATAAGTAGATAATATGGCTGAACAGCGAGTCTGTTATGAAGGAGCGCTACATGTTTAATTGAGGATGTGTCCTGTTGTGTACATGTAATTTCCCCTCACTGTTTCTCTTTATTAGCACCTGATAACTAAGAACATAATCAATGTCTTCAAACAGGTAGAAGTTTGCCAAAAGAGTCATATGAGGCTTGTACAAGGTTATATAGACAATATAGTTGGGTGAATGTGAAGCTCGTTCCGCAGAATATTTGTAATCTAAACCAGGCACACTTTCTTGTTCCTACAGGGTGAGGACTCGGACTCAGATGACCTATTTGCCATTAGCGACAAATGGACCTTTGAATGGAGCAGTCGTCGCTGGTCCCGTCTCCTTGACGAGGCGGGGCCGAGGGAGCCAGGGGAGGAGTCGGTTCTTCGGGCCACCCCTAGCAGCGAGAGTGTCCTGACAGACCTGAGCGAACCTGACGTCTCATCCTTGCACAGTGAAAGCAGCAGTGGAAGCGCGGGAGTCCGAGCTCACAGCGCGGACGACTCGGACAGCTCACGCTGTGCCTGCTCAGACTCGGGTGCCATGCCCAAGCTAGGGATTGCCCATCATTCCTCAGACCATCCTTGCTACTCCTCACTTCCAGTCAAGCATGGCAAGCTAGCCCGGACACGGGCCAATGACTTCCTGCGACGCATGGAGACTCTGCGGTCTCATGAGGCAGCAGAAAATGGGTGCAGGACTTTGGTGATCAGCGCACCCATTCTTCAGGATGAACCTCAAGCCTTGAAGGCTCTCAATTGCACGGAGATCAATGGCCATGGTGTATTGACGTCACACTCGAGCAGTGAAGGTAGCAGCAGCCAATCTGGTGGCAGCACTGTCAGCACACCAAGTCTGAAGGAACGCAAAGCCCACCGTGATGAGTACAAGCGGAGTGGCATGTACCTGGATGACCTGGACGTTTTCTCTGGAATCGTTCAGGGTAAACGCAACGAATTCCGCTCTTATGAAGACCTGGTAGTGCACATCCCAAAAGACCACAAACCTGGAACCTTTCCGAAAGCTCTTTCAATTGAAAGTCTTTCACCCACAGCTGCACCTCTTAGCAGGGTTCCTGAACCCCAGCGTCAGCCCACCATGAAAGAGCACAGACCCGTTACACAGTGTTGCTCCCGGGGAAGCCGCGTCAGCATCTACGACAACGTACCCGGCTCACACCTCTACGCCAGCACCGGAGACCTTATCGATTTAGAAAAAGAGGATCTGTTCCCGCATTTGGACGATATCTTAAAGCATGTCAATGGCCTGCAGGAGATTGTGGATCACTGGTCCAAGAACGTTCTGCCTACAGGAGAGAGTGCAGAAAAGGCCAAGTTGGAACAGGATGGGAAAAGTCAAGGGAACACGCAGTCCACCAGTCACATCACGCTGGATTTGGAGGGTCAGTCAGTGCTGGAGGGGCAGGTTACCCCCAGCGATGGGGACAGAGATGCAGTTTCTCTTAATGAAAATGAATCTACAGGAATTAGAGAGAGGAGAGACTCTGGGGTTGGAGCATCGCTCACTCGGCCAAATCGGTAAGATTTAGAGCTGTATACATATTTTCATTTTTGACTTGTTTCCATTAATTTGTCATGGACTGCACTTTCGTCACTTTACATAGCAAATGCTCGACCCAGTTTCCCGGAACAACCAGCTATTTATAGAAAATTCTAATGAGCTACCTCGGTTCAGGTGAGCACTCTCGTCACCTGACCGAGGTGCATTCTGGGAAATTCTGGGAGTCTTCAAACAAAAACTACCAAAAAAAAAAAAAAAAACTTATCATGCACAGTGCCCTCTAGGGGTGAACACTTGCAATTATTCTTGTCATTTGTCATTTTTGTATGGGAAGATTAGACAGTCATCCTTTTGCGACCTCATATAAAATGAGACCCTCCCCCGAATTGCTTGTGAGGGGATTGGTTGGCTTAGGACTAGCTCCTTAACGTTGGAGGAAAAGTGAACTAATGTGAGTTTGATGTATAAAAAGGTGCGTTTTGAAAGGGGTATTTCAGTTTCAGCATTAACACACATACTCACACTTTGGATGAACTCTGAGACCAGGGTGTCAAAGAAATATGGGACGATAAAGGGTTCTTCCGAAGGGACAAACAATTTGACAATTATTCATCCAAAAGAAGTGATGTATAATCAGGGGATTGCATTTTATTTACAAGAAAACAAACCTGAGATGATGATGGTATTTAGGAAAGTGGCTTTGGTTTCACTTAACTTTATGGTTAATTTATTTTTTTATATATACTAATTTTTTCATTTGGTTAAATGGCTAGAACAATATACCTTTAAAAAATTTATCTTGGAATAGGAAAATAATGAACCCACTTAATAAATTGCATATATTGAAGAATGACATTTCATACATTTTTAAACCTGTGGAATGTTTGTAAACAAAGTTAGTTTCTGTTATCACTTTCAAGTCCATACAAGTCTCTATACACTGTATGTACAGTAGTTACTATGGAAACCAGTATTTATTAAGAAATGTAAACCAAAGCTTCTGTTCTAAACAATGAACCAACACATTGAGACCAATCAGATTCGAGAATTCATCGCTGATGTTCTTATATTTATAATGTTATTCTAATGATTATAATGCACTGTACATTTGTCATCATTACGATACGACCTTTCAGCCATGACTGCCTTTCTATAAGAAGGTTTCTGTTCTTTAATCAGTTTGCGATGGCCGAGTTTCCAGATCTCCAACCGTCTCAGCCATTCAGTGGCATCCCTACAGATCACCAACCAATCAGCAGCACAGCTCAGCCTGCTGCAGAAGTTCTCCCTGCTGCGCCTTACCGCCATCATGGAGAAGTACTCCATGTCGAACAAGCATGGCTGGACCTGGTGAGAATTTAGATTTGTTAATATTGCAAGCTTTTAGTTGTCTTCAGTAATGAGAGCATATAAAGAGATTATGTGTTTCGCCGTTATTGTGTATTAGGAGGCCATTTGGAAATGCATCAAGATGTTTAACAGCATTCCCTGTGATGCAGGTCAGTGCCAAAGTTCATGAAGAGGATGAAGGTTCCTGACTATAAGGATAAGAACGTGTTTGGTGTTCCTCTCATTGTGCACGTCCAGCGTTTTGGTCAGCCGCTACCTCTGGGCCTCCAGCAGGGTCTCCGCTACCTCAGGAGCCAGTGTCTCGACCAGGTACGTCCAAAGTAAACGATTCACGCTGAGAGCAAAAACAGGTTCGACATTCTCATTATTTAAAGTTCGTTTACCCCCCAAAAAATTTTAAAAAGGTGCAAGATCACTGTAGACATTTTGACAGACATTTTGAATCTGATTAAATACTAATTGGTGAGGCTTATGTTTTTAATTTTGATCAAAACATGACATCCATGTCAAAGCGTGACGTTCTTTGTTGAAGATAATCACACGCATCTATCAAGGTTTAAGAGATCTTTAGAAAGGCTCCTTTCTTGTTTCTTTCAAACACGGTTTGTCAGAATAAATACATCATATAAATAAATCTTGTAATTTATCGTCTTTACAATTTACAATTTATACTGTCCTCTATAACCTCTAGGTGGGTCTCTTCCGCAAGTCCGGGGTCAAATCTCGCATCCATGCTCTCAGGCAGATGAACGAGAACTCCCCGGAGGATGTGAATTACGAGGACCAGTCCGCCTACGACGTAGCCGACATGGTCAAGCAGTTCTTCAGAGATCTTCCCGAGCCGCTCCTCACCAGCAAACTGGGAGAAACGTTCCTCCATATTTATCAGTGTAAGGGAATGAACCCTTGAATTTTTTCATCCGTAGTCCAGTCGTCACAGGATATATTTTCCCTTGTCTTGAGCCGTCTGTTTTCTTTGTAGATGTGCCTAAGGACCAGCGGTTGCAGGCGGTCCAGGCAGCCATCATGTTGATGTCCGACGAGAACCGTGAAGTCCTGCAAACCTTGCTGTGCTTCCTCAGTGATGTCACTTCGTCGGTGCAGGAGAATCAGATGACGCCAATGAATATCGCCGTGTGTCTAGCGCCTTCGCTTTTTCACCTCAATATTTTGAAGAAGGAGAACCTCTCTCCAAGGTGTGCATACACAGAGAGTGGAGGTGGTTGAAACATTTAGGCTACACTCACTCAATAGGATTCGCATATTGTGACGCTTAAAATTTGGAACCTTGGATTACGAGCATAATTCGTTCTGGAAGCATGCTCGTATTCCAAAACACTCGTAAACCAAATCTAATTTTCTAATAAGAAATAATGAAAACTCTAATTATTCATTCCACAGACCCAAAAAATAAATACATAAAAATAATTGATACAATATATAAAGTAAAAATAAAACAAACTAACCTGCATTTAAAAAATAATAAAAATAAATCCCGACAGATAAGTGTTTCCGTTTGTGCGGGCAGGTGCTGTGTATTTGTGTGTGTGTGTGGAATTAGCCCCTTCCCTCGCCTCGTCTTACACAGTAAAAACTCCTCCATCCTCCCCCCCCATCTTGTTTTTTAAGTTTCACAACAAACACACACACAACAGAAGCACTGTTTTAACGGGAAAAAAAGAAATCTGTCTAATGACACTCGTGTGAGCGTATACTAACGAAATCCCTGCTGTAAAGTAAAAAAAAGAAATAAAACAAATGAACCAGCACCTTACCTTTTGAAAAGAATTCAAACAGAGCTGAGTTTTCTGTGTGAAGAAAGTGTGTGTGTGTGTCCGCGTGTGTGTCGGTGTCAAATTACGCACGCACACACATATGAGACACGATGAAACGGAGAGGGAGACGTTGTTTATACCAGTAAGAGACGAGCGCTAAGAACCAGGGGAGCAGGGGAGACGATTTCCCACAATTCCGCAGGGCAAGAGAGAGAAAAATCATTGGCTCAGTTGTGATCACTTGCCGCTCGGTGTCAAAATAAGAGTCGCATGCGTGATACATGATACTCGGCACTCATACTTGCTCGGTTTCCGATTAAAAATGTATTTAAAATCTTTGCTTGGTTTGCGGAACACTCGTAAACCACGTTACTCGCAATCCGAGGTTCCACTGTACAAGTAACTTTTATGTGACTGTGAGGACATGTCGGTCCTCTGAAAAGGCACATATGTGCACATTGGTACGTCTTTGCTCACGTTATCTGGGTTAAAATGTTATACTTGTGCGATTGCTCAATCAGTTCAAACCATGGAAGCAATTTTAGCAAAAATATACTTGGGGTTTTGCTCTGGAGGACAGTCAGGTGCCTCGCTTTAGCTGTTTAAGCCGCTATCGGTCGCGCTGCTATTAAAACCCTGTCCTGCTGGTGCTGACTAACATCAGCGAAGAATTCTCATGCATTCCGATCTGTATCATATCGGAATACCTTCGGAATACCACGTGTCAGATATGTATCCAATCTAGGACCATGTATGAAAGTGACTCTGATTAGATCTGCCAAAACAAGTGAGCATCCAGACAGCCCTAAGTACATCAGATCTGTCTCACATTCGGGTAAAAAAATCCAAATTAAGCGACTTCAGCTGGTGATGTGAACATAGTCTTGGTTTGCTTTCTTATAAAACAAAAGATGACCACGGTTTCCATGGTTTGGATACTTCTCCAATGTCTTCTAAAACAAAACAAAAAATCTTTAAAGCACATGTCATTACACTATGTCATTATTATGCCTGTAATACTGGTTATGAATGGCATTCTAAAGTTTCTTAGTATATTTGGAATCACAGTTCTGCTTCTGCATCTACAGAACCATGCAGAAGAAATACGCCACTGGAAGACCTGACCAAAAGGACCTGAATGAGAACCTGGCTGCCACTCAGGGCTTGGCACATATGATCACAGAGTGCAACCGGTTATTCGAGGTCAGTCTCTCTCTCCCTCTCTCTCTCTCTCCCTCTCTCTCTCTCTCTCTCTCTCTCTCTCTCTCTCTCTCTCTCTCTCATATAATCACTCAGATCATGCCATTCATCTGTTTACTTATGGCACATTTTTGTATTTAAAAAAGGGGGCGGAGCTTGAAATAATACCTTATTTGGAGGTGTGGTTATGATGCTGCTATGATATCTGATCAAATAGGCTTCCTTTAAAAAATTTAGCGCTTTTAATTGTATTTTAATTTTATGTTTAATAACCATCCTATTTATAGATCTTACATTTTACAATATGAAGTATATTATTTTTGTTCAGGGATATAAACAGTATAAATTCACTGATTAAGTACTCATTACGACCTTTTATAATAACCCAAACTTGATGTAATTTCTGGGGAAAACATATAATAAATGTCTTTTTGTCCTTAGATTCCCCATGAAATGGTGACGCAGTCGCGGAACTCGTACGTCGAGGCTGACCTCCAGGCCCCGACGCTGGAGGACTTGTGTAAGCAGCAGCAGCAGCATGATGAAGAGGAGGAGGAGGAAGGCTCCTGGCCTGTGCATTTAGATTCCCGACTTCAAGTCCTGCTCAAGGAGGCGCGAGACAAAGCCAAGGGCTGGGTGTCCTGCCAAAGCTCTGATAACACGGAACTTGCATACAAGAAGGTAGCGATGGAGACTCGGGCGTGTTTGTATTGGCTTATTGTACTTACTGCCTTTAGGGGTCGGAGATAAGATTTTTTTTTTCTACCTTAATTTCAAGTAAATTAGATAAGGTTATAGTGTAGTGATAGTCAGCATAAGGATAAGTCTGATTTACACATTCAGTAATTTATTAGTAGTGTGTACAATGCTCTGATTTACTGATTTTTTTAAAGAAGGAAAGGAATACTAAGTATTGATTCTTTGAATCAAATTTTTTGGTAAATAGAACAAAGCTAAATATTGATTCAGTGATTTAAATAATCAATAAGTGGTTGATTGACTGAATTTTTTTTTTTTTGCTAATTTAATCAGCGTTGATTCTCATAATCTTTGATATATAATCATATATCAAAGCTAAGTATTGACTCACTGATTCAGTAAATCGCAGACATTTCAGTAATCAGATCAAAGCTCAAAGTAGATCAAAGTCAGATCAAAGTATTGATCTGAATCTATGATCAAGACTAAATGTGTGAAACGTCCTGCCGTCCTGCAGGTAGGTGACGGGAACCCGTTGCGTCGCTGGCGCGTCTCGGTGGAGGTGGAAGCTCCTCCGTCCGTGGTGCTGAACCGCGTTTTGCGAGAGCGCCACCTGTGGGATGTGGATCTGCTGCAGTGGAGAGTGTGTGAAGTGCTGGACAAGCAGACCGAGGTCTTCCAATACGTCCTGAACCGCATGCCCCCTCACCCCAGCAGGGACTTTGTAGTGCTCAGGTACTTATATGCATATATGGAAATAATTATAACAAGGGTTTCTACAGAATTATTGGCACCCTATATGAAATTAAAGGCAAAGAACGCACTCAAAATAAAACTTGAATATTAGACATATCGATTCACCTGCTGCATTCGAACACAGCTTCATCCTGCCTGTTTGCTGTGTGTTCGCTTTCAGGTCGTGGAGGACAGATTTACCTCGGGGCGCGTGCTCGCTCGTGTCTGTCTCCATCGAGCATGACGAGTGTCCTCTGGTAGGAGGCGTGAGGGGCGTCGTGCTCGAGTCTGGCTACCTGCTGGAGCCCTGCGGCTCTGGCAAGTCACGGCTCACACACATCTGCAGAGTGGATCTCAAGTGAGTATGCTGCGAACGAGTGCTATGGGCTAATTATATGCTTTTTTTTTTTTTTTTTTTTTTTGCATAGCCGCTATTACTACAGGCTACTGGAGTGGGAGGAAACCAAGTTCTAATGCATACTATTAATTACAACAAAATTTGTACTCAATAATATTTTATTCCTTATAAAATCAAAGTTTAAAACGACACCCTGTGCTGTATGTTTAACATGTATCTCTGACATAATCACCTAGTAATGATTTGTAACTGTAGTAATTCATTATTAAAGACTTACTGATATTAATACCTGCTCATATCTCATATTGCAGTTCACTTTCCTCCTAATCTACGTGTTTGTCGAACAAGATTAACACACTCTAAAATGCATGCATAGTGCTAATAAGTTCCATCCGTTTCTTTCCCCGTGTGTTCAGGGGCAGGACTCCAGAGTGGTACAACAAAGCGTTCGGTCACCTGTGCGCCGCCGAAGCCGCTCGTATCCGCAACTCCTTCCAGCCAATTCATTCAGATGGACCAGAGACTAAAATCTGAGTCCCATGCTGCCTTCCTGCATCTCTCTATCTGAGGGACACCCTGGACCCAGGACACCCTTCAGCCAATGCTGTGACTCTTAAATGCCCAAAGTAGTGTGTGTGTGTGTGTGGGTGGGGGGGGGGGGGGGTAATTATCAGCATCCTGCCAGAGTACCTTAGCTTTCAAGTTATTTGTCTATTTGTAATATTGTATTATTTGTAATTAGCATTATTCATATTCTAATTAATTCTATTGGTACATATTTGCTGAGCACATAATCTTATACAATGTATACAACATCTAAGCTCTTAAATGCTTCTGGGAAGCATGTACTTTCTTTTTATTTTTTATTTTATTCAAATCTATATTTGAGTCCACATGCTGCAAAATCGCATGTGTATTCTTGTACTTTGTGTCAGTGTGTATTTGTGTGTATATGTGTGTGTGTGTGTGTGTGTGTGTGTGTGTGCGCGCACATGTATCCGAACATGTGACCTGTACAGAGCGTATTTTATCGAAAGGCTCGTGTAGTCTCAAGCATTGGGCCGTTATATATCTCATGATATCTCATTTGCACTGATATCGATGTGATTTATATGGTACACAATGTTACTCAGATGTAAGCTGGTTTTACTTTGCCTCTTCCTTGTGGATCATTCAGTGTTTGTCTGAGAAATGGGTGTTATTTTATTGTATTTTATTTTAAAAACTGAAAAAACTGAAAAAAAAAATACGACTTGGGTTTGACTTTCTCAGACCTGCTCTTGTAGTACTGGATTACGTAGAGGACAAGTCAGAGACAATGTCTTTTTTAATAAACTATACATAAATTAATTATAAATAACTGGTTGTGTCTATTTTATTGCCAACTTAAGATCAAACTTTGCATTCACAGTATAGGTGATGTTTTTGTGTAATTTTTTTTTTTATTAAGGCATCCAAGACCTCTCAGAAAGTAAATAAAACAGAAAATTCAGACAAAGATTAAGATAAAGATTATGTGTTTCCTTTGCAAATGCATTATGAGCTAACATAAGAAAAGAGACACCTGAGTTAAAACATGAGAATTATACAGTGAATTTGTTAATAATGACATTATCTACCTAACGCCTAATACAGCCTTGTACCTCCAAAAAAAAATTATTAGAAAATAAATAATCATGATTTGATTCTTTGTCAAGTTTTTCAAGTCATATAATACATTTGCCCAGGAATCTAAAGTGTAGTCAAGTAGGAAAAGATTCATACAGAATGATATACAGTACTGGGTACGTTATACAGGATCCTGATTCAACATAGCAATGGACTGCAAACAGCATCAAGAATCCAAGCACACTTTATCACAACATACACTGAGATGGGAATCGTTCTTAAAATAATCAATACGCAAAAACATTTACATATTACGTATTTTATAACTGCCAGGCACAAGAGTATTAAGTCAACCATAAAAAAAAATAATTAATTAAAATTCAATTCAAATTGATTAATTAAAAAAAAAACATGATTTAGGTTCTGACTTTTTTTTTCTCAGAATTTTAAAGTAGTAATTTTAAGTAATTTTAATCTCTGAAAACCTGAACGAAATGAAAACCTTTTTTCTTAGAATTCTGACTTAAATCTCAGAAATTCTGTCTTTTTCCTCAAAAATTTTAATTATAATAAAGTCATTTTAATCTCTGAAATCCTTTTTTTCTTAGAATTCTGACTTTTTTCTTAGAATTCTAGCTTTAATGTCAAAATTCTTACTTTTTCCTCAGAATTTTAATGATAATAAAATTATCATTTTAATCTCTAAGGACTTCTTTCTTAAACTTCTGCCCTTTTCTCATTTTCTCTTGAATTCAGAATCTTTTCCTTTAAAATTATGACATTTTTCTCAGAAAAGTATTACACTTCTCAAGAAAAAAAAAATTCTGATTTGAATAGTTACACAAATCATTTATTATTAGTTATTTATTAGTTAATAATAACGCAAATATCTATTAATTTATTTATTAAGGCCACTTCCATAAGTATCACACACATGTCATTTTTCTGGGGTATTTTGTGGTCATTTTTGCCATTATGTAGATGCATCCTCATGTAGCTCCAGTAAGATCATCATACTCAGGTGTTAACTGCTTAGAGATGCCACAATGTAGGTACCAGATATGTCTGAATCTTGGATTATACATTTTATATATTATATACTATATACATTTTTTATAATATATGAGTTTGTGATGTTTTGGGCTTGCAGCTTTCACTGTTGTTCAACTAGAAGCTATAAACTGATCTGATTTGAAGGCTACGTTAGCCTTATAGCTTCCCTGGGTTAAAGGGACAGTTGGCTGTTTTTTGGCCAGATTATTATAAACTACTGAGGCATTACAAGTGCAATTTTTGTTGCATCACTGAGCCTGATAATACATCGAAAGCCTTTGGGTATACGAGTTACAGGTTATTATAAACGCACTAAAATGGCATGATAGACATTAAAATAATATAATGTTAGAGTGAGTTAATGAGTTTCTCATAGTCCTTCATACCTTTAGTGACTTAAGGACTTTTAGTCACTTAAGGACACAATGCTTGATTTCTCATCAGCTGCTCAGAGACACAGCAAAAGAAAAAGTCCTGTTATTTCCCCTAGATGGCACTATTAGCCTGTCCTGGGTTACACTGATCTTGGCTTCGTCTTTAAAAACAGGAATTTCTCCTAT
Organism: Clarias macrocephalus; assembly: GCA_011419295.1. Taxonomy (NCBI): domain Eukaryota; kingdom Metazoa; phylum Chordata; class Actinopteri; order Siluriformes; family Clariidae; genus Clarias; species Clarias macrocephalus. Next base: position 37,864 of record JAAGKR010004525.1, on the reverse strand, counting down.
TTAAAACAGACCAACTTAGAGTTCATGTACATTCCTTAATGCACTTTGTAACGCAAGGCTGTTTAGAATAAAATAATAATGAATCATGCTGAATCTCGCAACCATATGACATATAGTCTTACAATTCTCACACTCTGAATTCTCTGAAACATCCATCTATAGTGTAACACGACCACAGGAGAGACAGGCGACCAGGAGCCAATTAATTTATAACAAAAGCACAAAGTCGGTTCTCGTCTGCATATCTGCCAAGTTCAAGTGGAAATTAGTGCAGGGAGGAAGGCAGACGTGTCATGGCAATATGTCAGTTGTTCCAGTGACTTCAGGTTTGTACGTTTGTTAAGAAAAATAAAAAGTACAGTCCATATTAATAGTGCCGGTTTCAGGACCTGGGTCAGGTAAGGTCAGTGTTGTGTATCTTAATAACGCGGGCATCATGATATAATGGGCAAAAAGTGTGTATTTGTGTGTGTGTGTTTGTGTGTGTGTGTTTGTGTGTGTGTGTTTGTGTGTTTGTGTGTGATCCGCTGCTGTCGCTTCGATTTTTCATAAAGCTATAAAAGCTTACTATACAAAGTGTACTGGCATGTACTGTATAAACAGTGATTGAGTTTGACATGCCCTTATGTTTTCACACACAAACACACACACACACACACACACACACACACACACACACACACACACACACACACACACACACACACACACACACACACACACACGATTCTTGTGAAGATTTTCCACTGACATACACACAAGGTCAAAACTGTTACTATCCTTGCACACACACACACACACACACACACACACACACACACACACACACACACACACACACACACACACACACATTATATAGATACACGTTTTAAAAAAAGAGAGACAGAATTATTAACATTTACAGTGTCATATATATATATAATCTTAGTTGTTATTAGTATTTTTTTGTTTGTTATTTTTGTTATATTATTTAATAATGTTTATTTTGGATGATTGATGTGATTGGATTAAAGAAATATTACAAAATGTTTCATCAGAGAATATTAATTAATTAGATAATACCTTTTATATTAGTTATACATTTTTTTCTTTCTACTTCTTCTTCTTCTTCATAATAATAATAATAATAATAATAATAATAATAATAATAATAATAATAATAATAATAATAATAATGCCGCCTTGCACCTCCAGGATCCAATTCGATTCCCACCTCGGGGTCTGTGTGCATGGAACTTGCATGTTCTCTTCATGCTTGGTAGGTTTCCTCCGGATGCTCTGGTTTCCTCCCACAGATTTCCATCCCAAAGATTAATGATTAATTAGTAGATTGGGCTCCACAAATATGCCTGTAGTGTGTGAACTAGCTTGTGAATGTTGGTCCTACCACGGTTATAAAAATGGAAATAAATACAATAGTAATCACCATTGGTCTCCACAGTTCCTAGTTGGATTACAGAGGTTCTTAGATGGATGGATGTAATAATAATAATAATAATAATAATAATAATAATAATAATAATAATAATAAATGCTTGCTTTTTCCCAGTTTGTGTGATGATGTCTGTATGGATTTTTGTTAAACACACGTATATAATTTCTATGTTAGTGATTTTATTCCTTCTCTACAGTAATGCAGGCTGAAGGTGAAGGTGTGTAACTAAAGTGAGGAGGATGACAGGGCTCAGATCTCAGCTGCACATAGGGGGCGTGTTGCTGAAGCAGACAGGTCGGACCTGCACTTACTGACAGCCTTTACCGCTCACTTCACTAATGCGATTCCTCCGAACAAAGCCAGTTCACTGAATCGAATCATCTTCATCCAGTAGGCTTAGAGAAGTGTGCATATGGATTCTGTTCACATTCATTCCTGTGGTGACTCCGGAGCAAACACTGCCCTAAACAGCAGAAGCATTATAAGTACATTGGCGTTTATGAACCATTGTTTTTGATCATATGTGCAAGATAAAACCATGGTGGAAATGATGGGCAAATACTTCGATGTTACATACAGACCAGAGAAAAGAGACAACCCCAGAGGAAACCCACACCTAAGCTCAGGATCGAATGGGGAAGCCTGGAGCTGTGAAGCAGCAGCGCTCCCACCTGCCTGTCATATCATTAATAATTCAGTTCAGATCAATTCCCTTTTATTTGTGCAGTGCTTTCAGCAATAGACATGATAACAAAGCAGTTTCTTTAATATATAAATTCTGGAAATATGCTTAATAAGTTGGCCTGGAAAGATGACACAATGAAGAAACCTCGAGAGGAACCAGGCTTTAAAAAAAAAAACCTTCACATCTGTCTGACAAGGAAAAGTGCGATTGTAAATTTTCCCTTTTATAAATGTAAACGTGACGCCATGAAATTTATTACAGTTTTAACACGTGATGTGCGTGTTTTTAAAACTTCAGACTCTTTTCAATTATTTTCAAATCGATGATAATTATTATTATTATTATTATTATTATTATTATTATTAGTAGTAGTAGTAGTAGTAGTAGTAGTAGTAGTAATAGTAGTAGTAGTAATAGTAGTAGTAGTAGTAGTAGTATTGTTTTTTTTCTTCTTGTAAAATGTGTACTTTTTCATAATATTTTTTTTCACACATATTTTCATGTGTTTTCCCCATACCATGCATTTATTATCGTTAAATTTTTCTGATGGAGAGCATTTCTTCATACATTTTCCCACATATTAATTGTGTTTTTACATCTTCATTGTCTTTTTGCATATTTTTTTCACAAGCAGGGAGTATACTGTATTCCTATACTCCATGTGTCTTTTTATTTTTACTATAATTCATTCATTTATTCATCTTCAATATCACTTGTCCTGTACAAGGCTGTTGGGGCCTGGAGTCAATCTTAGGAGACTTTGGACATGGTGCCACTTTATCACACACACACACAACAGGCAATTTGGAAATGCCAATTAACCTAATCTGTATGTCAGATGATGAAACCGGAGTATCCGGAGGAAACCCACCAAGCACGGGGAGAACAAACAAACTCCATGTACACAAAACCGAGGCGGGACCCTGGACTCAGACCCTGTAGGTCCTTGTCCACATTACTAACAATAAGATGACTGTCCTGTCTTTTTTTATTATTTTTTTTTACTATTCTTTGCATTTTTTTTTTAATTTAGACATTTGACAGTTTTTCTAAAACCAGATTGACTTACAAGTGAGACTCACTTGCCTGTTTGGACACACAGATGGATGGATGGATGGATGGATGGATGGATGGATAGAAACGTTACAGCACCAATTCACAGATTACACAACATACAAGCAACAATTAATAATAATAATAAAGCCAGTTAAAATCACAATAAGAAAATAAATTAAGTTATAAAAAATAAAAGAATTTAGAAAAACCCTATGATACACTGTTAAAATAGAGCAGTCAGGAGGGAATCTGAAAAAATGCATGTTACAGTGCATCAATGAGATATATTCATGCACATGGTAAATGTATATACAGATGAGAACTTACATAACTATACATAAGGTGCATCACTCACTCACTCACTCACTCACTCACTCACTCACTCACTCATCACCTATACCGCTTTATCCTACGCATTTACTGTACAGGCAATTTGGGAAGGCCAATTAATCTAATATGCATGTCTTTGGACAGTAGGAGGAAACCAGAGTACCCAGAGGAAATCCACCATGCAGGGCGAGAACATGTAAACTCCATGCACACAGACCCCAAGGTGAGGATCGAACCTGGACCATGGACGTGCAGGGCAATAAGACTAACCTTTGCTGCCTTTTTTTTTTACTATTACTATTTATTTTTTTATATTAAGTAATTTGACAGTATTTAAAAATCTAAAATGACATACAAGTGAGAGTTAAGTGTCTGTTTGGATAGAAAAACAGACAGACAGACAAATAGATAAAGTACTTTACTAATCCCAAAGGAAATTGTAACATTACATGCAACCAGTTCACAGATTATACAATAACACATAAGCAACAAGGTGTAGAAGAGCAATAAGGCCAATCACAATGAGAGAGAGAAAAAAAAATATATATATATATATATATATATATAGTGCAGTCAGGTGTGAATCTGAAAAACTGCACATTAGATGGCCTTATCCAGAGCGACTTACACTTACTGTATCTCATTATACATCTGAGCAGTTGAGGGTTAAGGGCCTTGCTCAAGGGCCCAAGAGTGGTGCTGAGGTTTGAACCTCGGACTTTCCGATCGATAGTCGAACACCTTCGCCACCGAGCTAGACGCATTAATGAGGTACAAAATGTGTTTCTATGTAAATGATAATTGTATGTACAGGTGGGAACTTAAGTAACTGTCCATAAAGTGTTGAAAGATTATTATTATTTTTTTTATTAAAGTGAGAATAAAAGTGAGAAAAAGCACAGACTGAGAAAAACCAGCAATTATTATTATTATTATTATTATTATTATTATTATTATTATTATAAGAGTGTTCATTCTTTTGAGCCAATTGATCCGATTCAGTCGTTCGCAAAGAGTCGATTCCTTGATGAATCATCCATGTAGAGTCTGAGTGGCGCTCGGAGAGGAAGCGCGTCCCAAGCCGAGCTCAAACCGCACACGGACTCGGATCTGTCCACTTCGGTACCGGCGCGTGTCGCATCTCAAGCCTCGGTTGGGCTGCTTCTAGACATTTCCTGCAAGCCCGGTGTGTGTGTGTGTGTGTGTGAGAGAGAGAGAGAGAGAGTGTGTGTGTGTGTGTGGATGGTGTGGATGGTGTCGCGCTGCCTGTAGAGAGACAGGTGAGGATGATGATGATGGCGAGTGAGACGGCGCTGTGCGCTCCGGGCCGCGGAGGACAGCAGCAGCAGCAGCAGCAGCAGCGCGCGGCCGCGGGTTCCGTCACGGGCGAGGCGGCGGCTGCGTCAGGGTCCGCGTGCTCCGGCTCCGTGCTGCTGGCGTCCGGCGCGCTCAACCCCGCCGTGCCCATCCGCAACATCAGGACCAAGTTCGCGGTGCTCGCGGGTCTCATCCGGGCCGGCGAGGTGAGCGACAGGGACATCGCGGAGACCGTGCTCAACCTGGTGAGTGGACGATCCGGCCGGCAGGAATGTGGGCTTAGCTGAATGCTCAGAGTGTGTACAGCCATGCACACTCACTACACCATTAACACACACACACACACACATGAGCGTGAAGGCTGTATACCAGGTGGTGGCAACACACACTGAAGCTCAGAGATCACCTGCTTGGATCACCAGACACCATGAACTCACTCACTCACTCACTCTCTCTTACACACACACACACACACACACACACACACACACGCGCGCGTCTATTTATTTATTTATTTATTTATTTATTTATTTATTAATTAGCTCATTGACACGAAGAGAATTTGTAGAAATACTTAAAAGCTATAAATTAGATGATCAGCTTTAATGTAATAATAAATTTATTATTTATGATGATGATTATTATTATTATTTCATTTTGAAGCCCAGGTGCATGTCTGCCTGAAACAAAGATAAACCCCTTAATTATTATTATTATTATTATTATTATTATTATTATAAAATTTTTTTTTGTAATCTATCATTTCATAACATTTTGTTTGGTGTGACATCATTATAAAATGGAATTGGTTTCCACTGGATCGGTGGATTGTTGTACTGTATATATTAGGGAATTGTAGAAAGTTTACCAAGTTCAAAGCAAGATCTACTGTCATTTCATAAAATTACAATCAATGGGAAAGAGATAACACAGATGGATGAAGTATATGTTTACGCCTTGTTACGGCCAAATACACTCCCTGTTCGGTAATCGGGGAGTGAATCACAAATGGGAAATCTATTGGATAAAGTAGATCGGATGAAAGTTGGACGTGAAGTTTTGTCTTAAGTTATGACTCCAGCGGGGTAAAATTCATTTATACCACTCATATGAACGTATATGAAAATATGAACTAATCCCAGTAAAAATATTCATTTTATCTTTTCTGATTAATATCTATTGGTGCAGGTGTTTGTTTATGTTGAACAAGTATCCTATTAGTATCTTATTTTAAAGTAGATTATTATATCCGGCACATAACTGTTCATAACATCGTTTTACTCAACATTTTTATTTCCATAGCACAGGTTAAACTGCAGGTGGATATCTTAGTACTGCAAAATTCTCATTCCGTCCTGACCAGCCAGTTTTGTGTGAAGTTGTAACAAAATCTGGCTAGACAGACATACAGACAGACAGAGGGACTTTTGTCTGAAATTATCTGAAACTGCTTTCTGAATCCTCAAATGTATGAAAGTAAAACCTTATTATTATTATATTTTTTTTAATGAATGAATGAATTTATTGATTTATCTTTATCCACTGCATTAGAGTTACTATTTGATTCACACTTCTTCACACTATTTTCTCATGTTATGTTTTCCATTATTCTTATTATTCTTATTCTTATTATTATTATTGTCTACAAACACCATTTTAAAACAAATTTAAAAAAATACACATACACAAGTAATTTTAATTTGATGTTTTACCCCCATCACTATTTATTTTCATTTATTTTTTTTCACATGAAGAGCATGTTTTTTTGATTTCCTCCATATTTTAACCATTTTTCTACATATTAATAATGTTTTCAGATGATTTATTTATTGGATGTATGTTCTTATTAACCGCATTTTATTTTGATATACATTTAATCACTTGACAAGGCCTTTTTTTTTTTTTCATTCCACAGTGACGTAAAAGTGAAAGTTAAGGGCCTGTTTGGACAGCGTGGAATTACTGGGACTCAAACTCAAAGCCTTCAGTAGTTCAGAGCCCTAAGGGTTGAAATATCACTATTGCATCCTATCACATCACTTGTTAAATTTTTTCTTTGAAATTTTCTCCTTTTTTACTAACATGATATTTGTATTTTGTCACATGATTCCCATTTGTTATATTCACATGAATCATATTTTTTAAATTAACTTGAATGACCTCATTTATTTACAATTTCAGATTTTTCTCTTAATTTACGAGATTCACATTTGTTTTATTCACATGATATTTTTTTTATAGCTTTGCATTACACAAATTTTCTTTATGCATACAATTCACATCAAATTTTTTATTTATATATTTCCCAATTGCTTTATTGTCATGATTCAGTTTTGTGTCAAATGATTCACTATTGTTTTATTTATTAGTTTTTTTTGTCATGAAATCCATACTTATTATTTATGATAAAAAAAAAATTTATTTACTTAATTTCCATTTCACATTTTATGTTTTTTTATTCTCGTAATTTGTATTTGTTTCTTTTTTGTCACACGATTCTCTTTCACATGTTAATTTTGTCACATTTAGAACATTTTATTAATGTTTTATTTTTCCCATATTAACACATTTTAAGACATTACAGTGTTAATTTCTGATGACATCCTCAGTGTTAACCAGATTATTGCTGCAAAATTCAAATGTTACCGATATGGAGCTGCCTGTTTCTTAAGAGATAAAAAGGCTAACTTAGCCATGTCAAACTGTAAATTATACAAATTTGAATCAAATGAAAATAAAACAAATATGAATGTCGTAAATTAACATCCTAAGTTAAAGCTACTGTACATTCATGTCTGGTCAACCACATGAAGATGATCAGTCTCACAAAGAGGCAAAGAGACATTTGCAAGGTATACATGGCTAGCACTGGAAACATTAGCTAACTAGCTTGCTGAACCTAACCTTCTTTAGGGCTTAAGAAACAGATGAGCTGGTAGATTCAGCTTCATATCAGGTGCACTTTAGGTTAATATTAATAAACAGGTTAGAATTGAGGTAATAGTAATGATAAAATAGAAAGAAGCACACAGCTATCATTGTAACATTAGCTAACTAGCGTGGTAATATGGCTAACCTTTCTGTTTACAATTCAACAGGCTGGGGATTCTGGGATTTTGTACTATTTACTTCCACACTGGACGCACAGACACACATACGCTAGCATATGGTTTGGGCTTTCAGCCAGAAGATCCTGTATATTTTGGCCAGAGGAAAAATTATGTATTGTTAAAATTGTAACTTGCTTCAGGGTTCAGTTTGAACATTTTTCTCTGTTGCTCCAGGGTTTGAGTTTAAGCTTGAGTTACTCTCTATGCATGCAGGGTTTCACAAGTTCTCACTGTACCTGTATGTGGTTTGCCTCTGGGTTCTGCCCGTAGATATGAATGTTTGTGCATGCTGCCCTGTGATCCCAGTATCTCACACCCACTGTTCCCATTACAGCCTCTGGATCCACCATGACCTGACCAGCAACCGGAGCTTACTGTAAAATGTATAAATAATAACAACAACAACAATAATAATAATAATAATAATAATAATAATAATAATAATAATATAGCAGCAAAGCAAAAACGATTGGGCCCAAGCACCTGCGCTATCGCCGCCTGAGTGCATTATAAAGACAGTGGGCTCACTGGACATGTGCAGTTAAACGGGAAATGTGTCATCATGTGACGTATCAGTATCTTATACTCTGAGCATGCCCAGTAGGCAGCATCATCACCAGCTTTTATATAACCAAAGAAGTTATTAGCCACTTTTTGCCATACGTTTGACCCATTTGAGAAATCAGATATGCAATTTTATTTCAATTTTCATTGGGTGCATTTTGCAAACAGCCCAAAATAACTGACTACCCGTTGAGTAGCGCCCTAGACATGCATCGCTAAAGTTGTTCAGCACAATGAGCTTTAAATGTGTACCGGGTTTCGTACGTATACGTGCAAGTGTGTATGAGCGATGCTGAAAAATCTTGTGTGATTCCAACCTGTCTGCTGATTTTCATGACCTTTTAAGCAGGTTAAGATCTGAAAAAAGCCCTGGATGCTGGAGAAAAAAAAAAATCCTTAGTAGAATAATAATCTGATTTTATCGATCCGTGCAGACTTTTCATTAATAATCCTATTGAAGTAGGAACAGGACATATGCAGAAGTTCCAACTCTCACTCGCGTCCCATAGGCAGAAGAACGAGGTGAGGAGCCTGTTGACATTTAGATGATGCTTCTGAGTGGCCAGAACACACCAAGACACTTCTGTAAATCTGAGCTTACAGGCAGGAAGTGAAGCCAAGCACTTAAGCACGCAAGAACATTTAAATGTAAATCACTGAACTGAAAAATGACAGAGTAGGAAGTGAAATAACAGCTTTTATTTCAGATGCGTAAGTAGGGAGCAGATTTGGGGTTTCAACCCCTTCTAAAATCTTTTCCACTTCCAAATGGTTACCAGATGGGACAGCGCAGAGCTGTAAGGCATAACCAACGGCATCAGGTGACAGGATTTAGAGCTCATTTTTGGCAAAGAAATGAGTCAAAATAACTTTCACTTCTGTTTTTCAGACTATACCGCGATTGATAATTTCATGCTCAGAGCTGTCTTTGGACTTACACAGTTTTGTGGGCGTCACTGCATATAAATCAACCGTGCCTTGAACTTGCTTGCTAATGTACATTTGATTAGCATTCATTAATATATACCGAAATCAGCCTATTAAAATGAGAATATAAAAACCATTATTATTAAACCCATTTTAAAGGTTTAAGGGTACCCTTGGCCATGCCGCCGCAAGACATCTCGGGGGGTGCTGGTGTGTCTGACACCGTGATCTTGGCAGTGGATCCTTTGGATGCTGTCGGTTAAGGGGTGGGTGAAGCCTCAGTGGATCGGACTTGCTTGTCCGGGGCATCCCATGGGTGCTTGATTGGGTAGGGATCCTGGTAGGCATTGGGCACTTTGTCTGCTGTGGTGCACTGGATGTTCTGGTGCCTTTCTATCATGGCCTGCATTGCCTTTATCTCTGAGATTTGTGCTGCATTGGCTTTCCTGTGGGGTTGGACTGGACAGACTGTCCTTTGGTTCCCATGTGCATGGAGTGAGCCTTGGATACTCATGATCCAGTCACCATATATCATGTACTGTATAGTTGGCGATCGATGATGCTCAGTTCACTTCGCAGTGGTTTAGTTGCTTTCAAACCCTTTTTGCTGAAAGTTATAATGTACAAAAATTTCACAATGGTATTGGAAGTTGGTATCAGAGCATTTTTCATTAGTATAAGTAAATGTGCATACAATCACACTGATACCCGATACCAGTGTTCGCATTTGTTTAGTATTCACCGAGCAAACTGTTAACAGACCTGTGAACAGATGGTGGAATTTTCTGTTAAACACCGTCATGTGAATAGAATAGTGAAAACTTTACTCTGTAGATCCTGTTTTAGATTTAGAATATCTCACAGACCCATGTCTTTGGTAAATCAGGTCCTGCCAGTGCGGTCTGTTGTGATGTGCTCATTCCGGTATCATACCTGACCCCCTCTACACCTGCTCGTGGGCGGGAGAACAGATTTGCGGTCCGCTCCTAGCTGTGAGATCCACCGTCTGATTGTTGAGGTCTCCAGAGATTAATTATAATCCATTTAGTCTCAGCAGGGCGCTGCAACTTTACAGCCTTTGGCATGCCGGGGCAGAGGCAGTGACAGCCCTAACACACACTCAGCCCTACAGTGCTGGAACATCTCTAGAGGAAATGTGTAGAGGGAATAAAAATCAAAGACGCCGTTAAGGAGGGAGAAATGTATATATATATATATATATATATATATATATATATATATATATATATATTTTTTTTTTTTTGCACGAGCAAAAGTGGCAGGTCTCCAGGCGCAGCTTTTTGTGTGTGTGTGTGTGTGTTTGCAAGTAGCGTTGTGATTAAGAACCACGTCTGTTCAGCGTTCGGATTCATTTCAGTCTGATTACTTGGATGGAGCTGCTTCCCTACAGGCACCCCAGGACCGGGACATGAGGATTGATTGTAACTTTGATGCCTTAAATTTGCCGTCGTGATCCGGTCTTTCATATCGAATTCGACCCGACGTCCACCGCAGGCTACGTTTGTGCTGTGAATATGCTTAGGCACGCTTTCGTGTAGGAGACGAGGAAGTCGATCAGATTTGTTTCGCAGTAAAAGAAAATCTATTTGGACCGAGGATGCAAAATGCAAACCGGGAACGGTTGTTTGAAATGTGCGTTCAGTGTTTTGACTCCGATCCTAACAAATAAGACGTGAAATCACACTCTGGCTTTGATTGCTACATCGCTAGTAGTCCTGCGGTTTAAAAAGTGACACGAGCGGTAGTACTGTAGCAGTCAATTTCAGGAGACACTCCTGTTTCATATGCATGTTTATAAGAGATTTTCAGAGACAGGATTGTCTATTAAATTTTTTTATCCAACCACTTTATAGTTTTTGGTTCACATGTTTTTGTTAGGTTGTGAGTGTTTTTTTTTTGTTTTGTTTTGTTTGTTTGTTTTTAACTACAGAAGAGAAAAAAAAAAAGACTGAACATCTGTATGTCATAAGTTTATAACATACAATATAGTATATAATAAAAAGGAATTTTAAAGTGGATACATTTTGTGGCATAGGAGGAATAAAATAAAACACATTTAAAAATTTTTTAAAGATCTTTTGGTTAAAATTCATCATGTTTTCCATTATGCTTCAACACCAGTGTGTGTCTAAAGAGAGAACATATGAGAAATACTGTTCTTTATGTCTCCTCCCGTTTTCCATTTTTTATTTTTTTTGGATTTTTCCCCAATTTTCTCCGTAATTTAGTCGTGTCCAATTCCTTCTCGTCACTAGGGGGCTCCCACATTAAGGCTACTACTATCACTCAGCCGGGAGGGCCGAAGACTATCGCGTGTTTCCTCCGAACCACGTGACGCCAGCCGACCGCATCTTTTCGAACTGCTCGCTCGTGCACCGTTGGGGGCGGAGTAACACACTCGGAGGACGGCGCTATCCGCTCCTTCCGCTTGCACGAGCTCACAGACGCCCCTGACTGGCTGTAGAGCCATGATTAATGTGGGAGCACTAAGTACCTCTCATCCCTCCCCTCTGAGAGAACTCGGCCAATCAGCTCTGCGAGAGGTTACAGCACCACCCGGGATTCGAACTAGCGATCTCCGGATGATAGGGCGAGCGCTTTTACCACTGCGCCAGTCGGAGGCCCTCCGTTTTCCGTTTTTTGTCCGTAAATGTACGTCAATATACTTCACTAATTAAAACCTCCTGTTTCGTATGATGTCATTCAAGTAAGATGAAAAATGGCTAGAAAACTGCACTAGACATACAGCTAGTCTTGATGAAAGAAAATAGTTAAATGATTAGCTCCTGTTAGCCCTATGGCTAGTTATGGGGGGGAAAAAAGAATTAAATTTGTACTAAATACACCGTAACTTTAAAAGAAACCAACTGCAGAAGCTTCACGAGTCTCACAAATCGAAACTCTTTTCTGACTACTTAATTGTACTCGTGTTCCAGGTAACAAACTTTATGGTCGTGTAGAGAGCAGGAACATTTCTTCCAGCTATGGGTATCTATGGGTATGTACTGATTTGCGCCTTTATTTTGATTTAAGACAGACTTTGTCATGTTACATTTCTTCTGCTGTAGACGTACTTTACGATCAGAAAAGATTTGTTGCAGAACAAACTCTTGCATTTCAAATTTAGCTCAGCAATCTTGGTACTTGGTAATGACTCTTTTACTGTTTAAGGTTCAACACAAGCATTATTATAACCCTGTTTTAACAAACAAATGCTTGGACCAAGAATAAAAAGTGCACGAACGCAACCCCGGCCAAGTTGTGTTGGTGGTTTCGTTAGTATCGAGCGACAGAGACGAACTTTCAAGTTTGACTCCACACTAGCTTTTAGAATACTCCCACTAAATAGGATGCTTTGGAAAGTTTTTTTTTAAACATAGTTGCTATGGTTTACATCACCTACATTGTGTTTTTAGCTCGGAGCCAGTTCGAAGGAGACAGAAAGAATCCCAAAGCAATCTGATTAAATTGGCCATTACAATGACAGCCCAAGCTTGCTCTTTAAAATGCACACATGCAACCGTTTCATAATTGTTGATTGCTATAAATACTACCATAGAACAGTAATTTGGCATCAGTGATGCAATAATTTTGAAAAAAAAAAAATAATGTAGACCTCTCAGAATGAGCATATTATTATTATTTGGTCATAGAAACAACTGAAACCAACAATAAAAACACTGGATAATGTGTATCTGTTAGTGATGGTTCGAATCGTTCGTTCTTTTGAAACGTGACTCCCATAGACGCTATGAAGTGCAATAGATTCAAAAGAACGAACGACTCGGACTAGAAGATATGACGGTGACCTGCTCATTCTGTTTATCATAATATGTCATTACTGGAAATGTAGCCAAAAATTTGTGTATGTAGACGTGTTGGGGTTCTGTTTATTGAAAATGTAACATTTTATTTTATTTCTGGACAAAAGAATGAAATGAGCTAAATGATGAATGAGATTCAAAGAACCGAGTCACTGAAATGATTCAAACTTTCCATCACTAGTACCTGTGCTATTTCGTCGCCTATGTGACCCATTCTTTCTTCATTTTTTGCTTGGCCATGTTTGTATAGTTGGTTAAAATTAACTAAAATTCAGTTGATCATTTTGCCTATGTTGTGCTGAAACAAAGGATATGTCACTCTATACTACACAATCCTGAGCTCTCTCTCTCTCTCTCTGTATACCTACTGTACGACATCTCCATATATCGTCTTATTATATTTTTTAATATTGTATTTATATTGAATTTTGTGTATAATTATATATTTACAGGGATATTCACATGATATTTTGTTTAGTACAGTTGTATAGAGTATAGAACGCAGCACAAACTCAGAGGGCAACCTTCGGTTCAAAAAAATTAAGCCAATGTGGAAGTGCCAAAATCTGCAGTTCCTTGAATGTCCACTGGGGGCTAGCTCTGAAAGTGAGGCGATCTCCATAGAGCACCATGTTAAAATGTCCAACTTTTCCAATAAACATGTTTACAGCGTGGTGCAAATAATGGCTTTGGTCTTCGTAGCTAGATTTTCCATTCCTGCCAACAGTACAGAGGTACATTTTTAATATAACTAGGTTAATCCATAAAATTGTACTTAATTAGTACAATCGTGGCCGATTTGAGTGACAGCTGCCATGCAGATGTCAAACTTCCAGGGGTCGGCTATGTATCACTTCAGCTAACTACAATTGTTGTAGTTTATCTTCCCACAAGAAATATAAGAGATGACGACTTGTGGGAAATGGGTGAAGGAATTCAAACAAGAAATGTTTGCATTTAAATTAAGGTTAGGGAGCTTAGCATTTTAGCTAAGCTAAAGCTGAGCTGGATAGCTTAGGTTAACTGAGGTACTGTAAATAGGCATGTTCCATTCAACAGCCAGCTCCTACCATGATGGCGACGCCCAGTGATCAAAAGAGTTGAGCTTCAGATCCACTCTTCAGAAAACCTGTGACGTCAGTGTCAACAACATGACAACATGTTCTGACTATGTCACTGATATACAGCACACTGTAATAGTGCAACGCTGATAAGCTGTTAATTGTGAATTATTGTAACAGGAAGTGCAACTCAGAGCAGATCAAGAGCCACATGGTTTACAGTATGTTTACTCCTGTGACTGAACGATACTGTTCTTATTGTTCCATTATCAACACCAGCAAAAAAAAGGATAAAGCAAGCTTTTTTTATATAACATGAACATCTCTGTGTCACTTTGTTCAGCCATGGGAAAGCTTTCTGATCACGTCTCCCCAGTTCAACAAATACGTGACATAGCAGGAAGACATAGTGCATCGTTCAGGTCTGATCGTCCCAGTGGAGCTCAACCAAATGGAAAAACACAGCCGTGTCCGGCGTGACCTGTGTCCAAACACCGCTGCTCAATTTCCCTCTCCTGCAGTAAACCACTATCTGTTCTCCTTCATCTGTTTCAGTTAAGAATCACACCAAGTGGTTGTGAGGCATGTTAGCTGGTAGGAGAGTGATTATAGCAGTGTAGTTTTAATAAAAATGTTTTTTTTTTTTTTAAAAGCCTTGCTGATTTTAAATAAGCCGACTTAATGATGTGAGAGATGTGCTTCAAGCTGCGTAATATTAGGAGCAAAAAACGGAAATGTTTTTTTTTTTATATCTGAAAACAAAAAAGCAATTTGCATTATGATTTGCAGCTGCATAAACGTTTTATCGCTCGGATCGTTAAGAACCAGAAGCGGCTATCAAACGTTATCATTGTGCACCGTCATATTTTTACAAAGAACAAAATTGACTCTTTAAATGATAATTAAAAATAACATTCCAGCATGAATCAGTCAGTTATCAATCTTTTCACACATGTATTATTATGCAGAGGTAAATATCTATCTATCTACAGTATCTATCTATCTATCTATCTATCTATCTATCTATCTATCTATCTATCTATCTATCCTGTATATATTTATTTATTTTAATTTTTCCCCTTAGCTTCATTTTGAGCATCTTGATTACTTGAGTGTATAGATTTACACGGCACTGCCCCCAAGGATCTGTCTATGACTTGAATGAATCTCCGTAAATTAGATGTGGCTGGCACTATCACATTGCAATCAAGTGTAGAACAGTTTTAAATAGCTAATATGGTTTATTGTATATATGATAGAACTGTAGAGGAGAAAACATCCATGAGACGTGAAACAGAATTGTTTGTGTCTTTTAAAAAAAAAAAAGAAAAGAAAAAAAAATATATTATATAAATATATATATATATTTATATATTTCATTTTGTTTATTTTATTTTATTGGGGATATTAAAAACTTTTAAAAACAAATTTTTATCAAGCTCAAATGTAACAATTGTACCTTTTATTTAAAAATGCTTAATGACTTTTATTCTACAGAATGTCCACTAGGGACAGAAATCACCAGGGGCCACCCGATACAACATTGTGATACCTAGGTGCTGATTCGATTTGTATTGCGATTCTGTAAATATATATATATTTTTTGGATCTATAAAAGATCCAGATGTTTTTCCGATTCGGTTACAGTTCTAACCGAATCGGAAGCCAATTTGGGAATGCCAATTAACCTAACCTACATGTCTTTGGGAGGACACCAGAGTACCCGGAGGAAAGAACGTGCAAACTCCATGCACACAGAGACGGGAATCGAACCCGGACCCTAGAGGTGCAAGGTGGCAGTGCTAACCTCTACACCACCGTGCTGCCCAGGTTGATCCTGATGTGGTATAGTGCTCGACCTATCATCCTGAGATTGCTAGTTCGATTCCAGGGTGATGCTGTAGCCTCCCGCAACCGAGGGCCTACAGAGAGCTAATTGGCTGAGCTTTCTCAGTGGGGTTGGATGGGAGGCACTAAGTGCTCTCACATCAATCACGGCTCTTACAGCCAATCATACAGTAGGCGTCTTTGAGCTCACGCAAGCGGAAGGAGTGTAGGAAAGAGTAAATGATAAAAGAAAAGAAAATTCATAGACTAATGCACCTAAAATTTTAACTTTTTACTTTGCTGACCTAATTATTTTGTATCTTTTGATAACCTATAAAACTGGATTAAATTGAAATAACAGGTTGTGTTATGTCCATGAAATACAAGGGCGTTCAATTCAAACTGGGACTTTTGATTGTTCAGAATAAGAGAACACAGTTATGAGAGTAAAAACTCTTGATATAGAGAAACCTTTATTTCTCTATATAATCCCGTGCTACACTAATGCACTTATCCCAGTGTTCCATAGAAAGTTTTCTCAGTACGCCCGAGGCATCATCTGACTGCCTGCTTCATATCTGAAACGCTGGCCTCCCAGGAACTCCTTTAATGATCCAAACATGTGGAAACATGGCGCTCTTGTTTGCGCATGCACTTTACTTATGTTGGCTCTTTTGTAAAAAAACGTAGACGGTTTCCTGTTAACTTAAAATGTCAATCTGTCTTGTCCCAGCTAGCCGGCTAATTAGGTTTCTTAGTTAGCAATTTATGTTGCATGTAGTACCTTGGTCCTGGAGGAACCTTGTTTCGTTTCACTGCGTGCTAAACTGTATATGGTATATGACTTGAAATGATTTGAATGAGGTCAAAATTGTACGAGGATGTCGAATTAACTTCACAGCTGAGTTCCTGTGATGTACATATGATGTGGTTGCAGAATGATGTCGTTCATAGTCCTGCAAAAACAGAATCAAACCATAAAAAAAAAAAATGCTGTTAAAGGAGTTCCTGGGAGGCTAGTGTTCTAGTAGTGATGAAGACATGAACCAAGCTGTCTGATTTATCAAAAGTCCTGGTTTGACTTGAATTTTTGGGATGTTACAAAAACCCAATTGCAGCAGTATGGCAGCGTCATACAACATTATGATGTAGTTTCTGCTAGGAAGCTTGTTTCATGGATGTTCTACAACATAAAATGTCACAATAAATCAATAAAACGTTGTAATAACTGAGAAGATTTTTTTGTTTCAGCTTTTGTTTTTTGTACTTTTATTCCCATTTCTGTCCTCATCATCAGTTTCCTTTTGAAGTCCCGGCACACCGATATCCACTTCAGGCCTTTTTGAACGATCAGCATTGTTGATATTAAGATTCCGGAGAGGCTCATGGAGAGCCAGCTCAAGACGAACAACTCGTTGCACATATTTGACCCTGTGAACCTTCTGGGAAGAAGAAACGATTGCTTTTGTTCGCGACTCGGCTCTGCGAGGCCGATACTTGTCATTCCGTGTTATCGGAGCCAATTAGCAACAGACTTGCGGTTAATCTACGTCCTCCCCGACGACCGCAGTGACGGCTGTAATGAAGACCTGGTGCAGAAACTGAGCTGGAAGATGAAGGGGTCGGGTTCGTTGCGGTCGGAAAATGAGTAATCTAATGCAGTTAGGGTGAATACATTATGAACCTGTCCGGTTTTATTGTTGG